>SJYA01001602.1:702896-898269 GCA_006410615.1 Neotragus moschatus
GACTTGGGTTCGATCCCTGTGTCAGGAAGATCCCCTGGAGGAGGGCATGACAACCCACTCCAGTATTCTTGCCTGGGAAATCCCAGAGACAGAGGAGCCTGGTGGGCTACAGTCCATGGGGTTGCAGAGTTAGATGAGACTGAACGACTCAGCACAATATTGTACCCAGAACCACAAGGAGAAAACCAGGTTGAAATGAAAAGCTTAGGATTTATTCTAGAAAAATCCCAACAGCTCAAAGGCTCATGCATTCAAATGGTATGTGGGCAATAATTTGCATTATTTGACCGGTATTCAGCATCATGCTATGCTGATGAATGCTTTGTCCTGTAAGAAAGGCTTCTTTTTTCCTTTTCAGAAACCAGGGGTGGATCACCAGGGTCCCCTCCCTCAGCAGGAAAGCCCCAGAGAACTGGAATGAGTCATCAGTTCCTCGGGGCGACGTTTGGGGGCTCAGCGATTTGGTGTTAATTGAAATTCCCCTTTTTGTGAGATTTTCCTTGAAGACATTGAAACAAGTGATTGAAGTGTGGAAATGAATCACATGATAACCCCTGAAAGCCTTGCAATGTCCCAAACAGGTTTCCTCACTTGGACAGGCCCACAGGCTCTGTCTGTGGTGCAGAAGCTGAGGTGTCACCTGAGCCATGGGCCAAGGTCCCACATTCCCTGGGGTCCACCTAGAGCCCTGACTCCTCCTCAGGCACGCTGGCACACTTTGGGGGTGAGTTGAGGGTAATTTATTCCATACCCTCCTTAGGAAACAGGCCTTCAGTAATCAACAGGACTTCGTACCCGACATCCTAAAATGTTAAAAACTCACCCAGGCCAAAGAACCTTTAGTTTTATTCCCTCAAACGTGATCCCTTGATGGAATTTCTGTGTCACCATCTCTGTACTTAGGAACTGAAGGAGGAAACAGAGAGAACAGGCTCTTCTTTGTTTTTTAATTTTTATTTTTTAGTTTGTTTTGCTTTACAATACTGTATTCGTTTTGCTATACATTGACATGAATCAGCCATGAGTGTACCTGAGCTCCCAATCCCGACCATTGAAAGCAGGACTCCTTCTTGGGCTGGATTGTGGACTTTGAGCTCTATGCCCACTATCTATGGAAACGACACACCAATTGGAAAACCAGGTCCCCAGAAGGAAGAGCCCCAGGGCTTGTGCCTAGACTCTCCTGTCGCCTAAAAGAAGACCCTAATTATCTGTGTAACTGAACAGAATCATACATTCTATTATGCTTATTGGAGTATGACCACAGGCCTATGATAATTGTCCACTGTTAGCTACCTAAGGCTTAAGGCATATGAATCACGGGTTAACTTTGATTGTATCTTTGTTTTCCTTTGTTCAGACTAGTTTCAGGGAATTTGGGGAGGTGGGTTTGGGCACGCACACTTAAGGTATATAAGGTTTGCACAAAAACTGGTCGGGGTCCTTGGCTAAGAGGAGACTCTGCCTTGGGCCTACTGGTGTAATAAACTGCACTCCATTATCTGAATTGTCCTCCTGAGTGAGTTTCTTTCCCGGAACGTGTGGCGACAGCAGAACAAATAGTCGTTCCCCTTGTTATCAAATGTCCTTTGGCCTCTTCTCAGATGCACCTGATCAGTTTCTCTTTCCAGGCCTCCCCTCCCCTGGGGTCACAGAGCAGCTCCGGGAAGGTCAACGGGAGGTGGGTCTCTGGGCATGTCTCTGCACACAAGGATGTGTGCCTTTGAGCAGGTGGCCTGAGGACCTGTGGAGTGGGAGGTCCTAGGCTTCTTGCTGGAGGAAGCTTCCTCATTTCTTCCACATACAAGTATCCCTAGGAAATGGCCAAAGCCACACATCAGAGTTCCCAGAGTCCAGTCTGGGATGTTTTCCCCCACACACAAAATGGAGACTCTTCTTTTTTTGATCCTGTCTCCCAACTCCTAACCCTAGGTGTTTCTCTCTCTCTGGATTTTTATTTTCATTTTTAAAACAGCTTTATTGCGTGTCATACAGTTTATTGCGTTACAGACTCATTCAAGGTCTATAATTTGGTGATTTTCCGGTGCAGTCACCATGTTGTACAATCATCACTATAATGCACTTGAAATTTTTTTATCACCACAAAGTAAAAACAAATCTGTAGCCGTGAGCAGTCATTCCCGTTTCCCATCATCCCCAGCTCTGGGCAACCCGAAGGCTTTCCTGTCCTTCCCTTTCTCCTGGAGTTTGCTCAGATTCATGTCCAAAGGGGTGATGATGCCATCCAACCATTTCATCCTCGGCTGTCCCCTTCTCCTTTTGTCTTCAGTCTTTCTCAGCATCAAGGTCTCTTCCAATGAGCTGGCTCTTTGCATCAGGTGGTCATAGTATTGGAGCTTCAGCTTCAGTCCTTCCAATGAATATTCAAGGTTGATTTCCTTTAGGATGGGCTGGTTTGGTCTCCTTGCAGTCCAAGGGACTCTCAAGAGTCTTCTCCAGCACCACAGTTTGAAAGCATCACTTCTTCGGTGCTCAGCCTTGTTTATGATCCAACTATTTTATTCATTTCCTATCAGTGGAATCATAAGGTATGTGTTTTGCAAATGATTTCTTTCACTTAGCAGAATGTTTCCAGGTTCATGCGTGACGGACATGGATCGGTACTTCATTTTTTTTTCCTCTACCAAATAACACTACTGTGTGGATATCCCGTGCTTTGTAATTCTTTCATCAATGGACAGTGAGTTGTTCCTGCCCTTGGGCTATTACGAACGATGCTGCTGTGAACATTCTCGCACAAGGTTTGTATGGACCTGTGTATTCAGTTCTCTTGTGTGTCTGCCTAGGAATGGAATTGCTAGGGCATAAACCAGGTGGTGCTAGAGATCAAGAACCTGCCTGCTAATGCAGGAGACGGAAGAGAGGAGGCTGCATGCTGGGCTGCCTGCAGGCATAAAGCCAGCTCACTGTGCTGCAGGGACATACAAGATCCAGAAGCATCCCTACATCTGCTCCTCACCCTGACCCTGTGTGGTTGTCCTGCTTTTGCCAAGGAAGGGTCAAAGGTCGAGAGGGAAAGGAAGCTTGTTTCCAAACCTGTCCTTTTCCCACTNCTTGTTTATGATCCAACTATTTTATTCATTTCCTATCAGTGGAATCATAAGGTATGTGTTTTGCAAATGATTTCTTTCACTTAGCAGAATGTTTCCAGGTTCATGCGTGACGGACATGGATCGGTACTTCATTTTTTTTTCCTCTACCAAATAACACTACTGTGTGGATATCCCGTGCTTTGTAATTCTTTCATCAATGGACAGTGAGTTGTTCCTGCCCTTGGGCTATTACGAACGATGCTGCTGTGAACATTCTCGCACAAGGTTTGTATGGACCTGTGTATTCAGTTCTCTTGTGTGTCTGCCTAGGAATGGAATTGCTAGGGCATAAACCAGGTGGTGCTAGAGATCAAGAACCTGCCTGCTAATGCAGGAGACGGAAGAGAGGAGGCTGCATGCTGGGCTGCCTGCAGGCATAAAGCCAGCTCACTGTGCTGCAGGGACATACAAGATCCAGAAGCATCCCTACATCTGCTCCTCACCCTGACCCTGTGTGGTTGTCCTGCTTTTGCCAAGGAAGGGTCAAAGGTCGAGAGGGAAAGGAAGCTTGTTTCCAAACCTGTCCTTTTCCCACTTATGGTGGTGCATGCGTGCATGCTCAGTCGTGTCTGACTCTTTCGACCCCATGGACTGTAGCCTGCCAGGCTCCTCTGTTCATGGGATTGTCCAGGCAAGAGTACTGGAGTGGGTTGCTGTTTCCTCCTCCAGGAGATCTTTCTGATTCAGGGGTCAAACCCTTGTCTTCTGTATCTCCTGTATTACAGGCAAATTCCCTACCACTGCACCACCCGGGAAGCTGTTTATAAGTAATGGTATTCATAATATATTTGAGTTCTGTAGGAAACTATCAAAAGTGGCAAAGAGTTTGTAAAGATATAAAGGGCTACGTGTACCTTTAAACTAATTGGGGTACAGAGTTAGGGACTGAATTGTAGCCTTGTCTTCATGGTTTTCTCATGGGTGCATCTGAGACAAGATGCTGGGGAGGCAGAAGGGAGGTGCTCCAGGCAGCCAGTCAGGGAAGCAGGTGGGAAGTGCTCCAGGCAGTCAGTCTGGGGAGGCAGCCTGGAGGTGCCCCAGGCAGTCAGCCCAGGGAGGCAGTGATGCTCCAGCTGGGTTGGAGCTTGGCTCTCCTTGTGGTGGATTTCACTCCACGTGGTGATGAGGAGCACCTTCTCTGCTGGCCGGGCCAGTGTGACACCAAGTGGGGGATATTCTGGGTGTGCTGAGCTTGGCCCTGAGGCATCATGAGCAAGTGGGAAGAGCAAAGGTTTGGAAATCAGACAAACCAGTTGGAAGACCAGACCTGTTACTTGATCGGGCTTCCCAGGTGGTGCAATGGTAAAGACACCACCTGCCAGTGCCGGAGATGGAGGAGATGAGAGTTCAACCCCTGAGCTGTGTGACCAGGCTCATTTCTGTACTCTCTGGGTCTCCCTTTTCTCTTCTGTAAAGTGGGTTTATCATATCTATATTGCATGGTTCTCATGAGGATTCATAGAGATAAAGTATGTCACACTCCTTCACAGAGGACAGTCAACAAATAACAAAGGACATTTCTCAGCCTGAAACTCCAAGTCCTTCCCCTTCTCCCCTTCCCCTCCCTGTCTCTCTCTTCCGCGGCACAATTCTACATCCCTTGGACAATCATGTTGCATCTCTGGGTCTCCTCAACTACACAAGAGAAACAGGATGATGAAATCAATATTCTCAGTCCCCCAGTGTGCAGTGTCCCTGAGTTCTCTGCCGCGCTGGGCTGAGCTTGCAGTGGAGGGGTCTGAGTCACGGTCTCCCGCTCCAGGGCCTCTCAGAGAGGCTCCATCCTGCAACTGGACTGACTGTAGGTGGCGGTATCATCCCCCACCCCTCCCCACCCAGGGTGCGTCCTCGCAGTATCGTTAATCCAGTGCTCCTTCTTGTTCAAGGCTCTACTTTCCATGGTTTCAGTTACCCCAGGGTCAACCATGGTCTGAAAATATTAAATGGAAAATTCCAGAAGTAAACAATTCATCAGTTGTAAATCACTCACGATTCTTATGAGCGTGATGAAATCTTGCGCCGCCAGGACATGAATCATCCCTTTGTTCAGCGTGTCCCGGCTCTCAGTCACTTCGTAGCCACTGGGTTATCAGGTCACCTGTCATGCTACCATGATGCGGGTGTTCAGTGACCCTCATTTTACTAACAGCAGCCCCAACATGCAGAGGAGTGGTGCTGGCGATTCACATAGGGCAAAGAAACGCCGTAAAGCGCTTCCTTGATTGAAACGTGAACGTTCGTCACTTAGTAAGGACAGAAAAAAGTTACATGCTGAGGTTGCTAAGATTGAATAAGAATGAATCTTCAATCTGTGAATTTATGAAAAAGCAAAAAGGAAATTTTTGTTGGTTTTGCTGTCACACCTCAAACTGCAAAAGTTACAGCCACAGTGCATGAGAGGTGCTTAGTTAAGAAGGAAAAAGCATTACATTTATACAGTATGATATTTTGAGAGACCACATTCACACAACTTTTATCATAAGAGATTGTTCCAATTGTTCTATTTTATTATTAGTTCTTGGCTTCCCTGGTGGCTCATGGTAAAGAATCTGACCACAGGGCAGGAGACTCGGATTCAAACTCTGGGTCAGGAAGATCCAGTGAGAAGGGAATGGCAACCCACTCCAGTATTCTTGCCTGGAGAATTCCATGTGTAGAGGAGCCTGGTGGGCTACAGTCCATGGGGTCACAAAGAGTCGGACACCACTGAGTAACTAACACTCACTGTAAACCTCTTACTATATCTGATTCATAAATTAAAGTGTATTATAAGTATTTGCCTTTAGGAAATCCCCAAATTTCAGGCATCCCTTGGGGGTCCTGGAATGTGACCCATGCAGATAAAGGGGATCAGCCATCATGGTCACCTGGGGGATTTCCCTGAGAACCCCCTTTCTCTAAAGTCAGGACTTAGAAGACTTAAGAACCAAAGTCTGGAGATGTGAACTGACTTGTCCATGACCCCAGAGCCAGCCTGTGCCAGACCTGTGATAAGTGATAGTGGAAGACGAACAGTAACTCCTCTCAGTGAGTGCTTGAAGCCATGTGTGTTTTCTTGGCTTTTCCTTGACTGCTGAGTTTGATGTTACAGCATCGTCTGGTTGCACTGTGATGTGGCTTCTGGGAGTCACCGCTGAACAGGCTGGGCCTCTCCTTAGGCTGTGTCCCAGTGGGGTATAAGGACCACTGAGCAGCATGGGGACTGAGGTCTGGAGGCCAGTCTTCCTTCTAAGCTGCCACCTTTTCCATGGGAAATTCAGGTGTTCCCAGCTATAGCATAAGTCAGATGACATAGATGGCCTTCATGTCTTTGTGTTGTTTGATGCTTTCGAATTGGAGCCCTTCAATTGTCTTGAATTACAGAAAAGAAAATGCAGAGTTATACTGGCTGAAGTCAGGGAGAGAAGGCAAGAATCTGTCCCTGCCCCAGGCAAGCCCCTGGTCACACCCTCTGCACATTAAGGAACCCTAGTGTTCCTCAGAGCCCAGTCCAAGAAACCACTGGGTTCAGTTCAGTTCAGTTCAGTTGCTCAGTCATGTCCGACTCTTTGCGACCCCATGAATCGCAGCTCGCCAGGCCTCCCTGTCCATCACCAACTCCCGGAGTTTACTCAGACTCACGCCCATCGAGTCAGTGATGCCATCCTGCCATCTCATCCTCAGTCGTCCCCTTCNCAATGAATATTCAGGACTGATTTCCTTTAAGATGGACTGGTTGGATCTCCTTGCTGTCCAAGGGACTCTTGGGAATCTTCTCCAACACTACAGTTCAAAAACATCAAATTTTCAGTTCTCACCTTTCTTTATAGTCCAACTCTCACATCCATACATGACTACTGGAAACACCATAGTCTTGACGAGATGGACCTTTGTTGGCAAAATAATGTCTCTGCTTTTTAATATGCCATCTAGGTTGGTCATAACTTTTCTTCCAAGGAGCAAGCGTCTTTTAATTTCATGGCTGCAGTCACCATCTGCAGTGATTTTGGAGNCACCTTTCTTTATAGTCCAACTCTCACATCCATACATGACTACTGGAAACACCATAGTCTTGACGAGATGGACCTTTGTTGGCAAAATAATGTCTCTGCTTTTTAATATGCCATCTAGGTTGGTCATAACTTTTCTTCCAAGGAGCAAGCGTCTTTTAATTTCATGGCTGCAGTCACCATCTGCAGTGATTTTGGAGCCCAAAATAAAAAGTCTGTCACTGTTTTCACTGTTTCCCCATCTATTTGCCATGAAGTGATGGACCAGATGCCATGATCTTAGTTTTTTGAATGTTGAGCTTTAAGCCAACTTTTTCACTCTCCTCTTTCACTTTCATCAAGAGACTCTTCAGTTCTTCACTTTCTGCCATAAGGGTGGTGTCTTCTGCATATCTGAGGTTGTTGATATTTCTCCCAGCAATCTTGTTTCCAGCTTGAGTCAGCTCACCATTTCTCATGATGTACCCTGCATATAAGTTAAATAAGCAGGGTGACCATATACAGCCTTGACATACTCCTTTCCAAGTTTTGAACTAGTCCTTTGTTGAACTAGCAAGCTGTTGGTTCTTGATGTGCATACGGGTTTCTCAGGAGACAGCTACGGTGGTCTGGTATTCCTGTTTCTTTAAGAATTTTCCACAGATGGTTGTGAGCCACACAGTCAAAGGCTTTAGAGTAGTCAAAAGTAGACTGACTACTTTAGAAGCAGAAGTAGATGCTTTTCTGGAATTCCCTTGCTTTTTCTATGATCCAACAGATGTCAGCAATTTGATTTCTGGTTCCTCTGCCTTTTCTCAACAAAGCTTGAACATCTGGGAGTTTTTGGTTCATGTACTATTGAAGCTTAGCTTGAAGGATTTTTGAGCATTACTTTCCTAGCCTGTGAAATGAGAGCACTTGTGTGATAGTTTGAACAGTCTTTGGCATTGCCAAAAGGAAGGCCTTTTTTGGTGGGGGAGGGGGGCTCTTTATTTATTTTTTTTTACAATACTGTATTGGTTTTGCCATACATTGACGAGAATCCACCACAGGTGACCTTTTATTGTGACTCAAGGACCAGACTTAAAAGTCAAGGGTTTTAAGTGGAACCTTTGGAAATCAGTGCGATGGTTATGTTGGCATCTTGATCGCATCTCATACCTGCCCTCTCTGATAGGGGAGTGTTCAGGGGGAGCTGCCTGATGTTTTGAGCAAGGATAATAAACTAAGGGAGTTGGGGACAGGAGAGAGGGGCAGATCTGGAGGGTAGTTTGAAGGCTTCTTGGAGCGATGAGCGATTGAACTTTAAGAAATCTCTGGACTAAACTCCATAATGGCTGTATCCATTTACATTCTCACCAACCATACAAGAGGGTTTCCTTCTCTCCACACCCTCTCCAGCATTTATTGTTTGTAGGTATTTTTAACGATGGCTGTTCTGACCAGTACGAGGTGATAACTTCATTGTAGTTTTGATTTGCCTTTCTCTAATAATAAGCAATATTGAGGTTTGTTTTTTTTTCATGTGTTTATTCATCATCTGTATATCTTCTTTGGAGAAGAGACTGAACTTAAAAAAGAGAGTAAGGGGGTGGAGGGCCTGGACACTTGTTCCAGAGGAGTCTGAAAAGTGCCAAGCTGGCTGGGTGTGGAAACGCTGATAAGGCAGCCTGATTGCAGGGGAGGATGTGGTTCCAGTGTAGATAAGAGCGGGGGTGGTGATTTTTTGGAACGGTTGCCTCAAGTCACCCGCTGGTTTCTGAGAGGCCCAGTTGGGTGCCAGTCTTGGCACCCACATGCCCCCACCACTAGCGTCTGATATTCACAGTGTGCCTTTCCTGATAAAGACTTCCACCTCAGCCTTTATCCCACCGTGAAGTAGGGGTGGTTATCCGCATTCCCAGAGAGGAATCCTGTGCCTGACAAAGGCAAGTCACTAGGGTGCAGGTCACCAGCAAAGTCCTTCCGTCATCCCACAAATACCTGAGCGCTTTCTGTGGGTCAGGTGGGAGGTTAATGAATTCCTGTTTCTTTTGTGTGCACATGCATAGTCATTTCTGACTCTTTTGCTACCCCATGGACTGTAGCCTGCCAGGCTCCTTTGCCCGTGGGATTTCCCAGGCAAGGATGCTGGAATGGGTTGCCAGTTCCTACTTCTGGGGATCTTCCTAACCCAGGGATCAAGCCCAGGTCTCCTGCATTGGCAGGCAGGTTGTTTACCACTGCACCACTTATGAAGCCTATTTATTTTGTACTTGATCACGTGTTCAAATAACACAATGTCCTCCTTTCAGTAAAATTCTGCAAGGAGTTAGATGCCTTTCCCATGTCTCCGTCACACAGGAATCTTTCTCAGATTGCAGGTATGTAGACAGATATGTGTCCACCAGGCAGGGTAACTTCAAAGACCAGCCCTGTTCAACATTTTCTTTAGAAGAATTGCTAGCCTAGTCATTGACAACAATAATGGACAACAATTTAAAACTTTACTGAAGGCTCTCTTAAAAAAAAAATCAAAGTGTGAGTGTGTGGTGGGCATGTGTGTGTGCTGTGTGTGTGTGTGTGTGTGTGTGTGTGTGTGGTGTATGTGTGTGTAATATTCATCATTGGAGAGCTGGGACTTGGGATGTCAGAAAGCCTCACATCAGGGCTCAGACTCCACCCCCCCCCCCCCCCCTGCGGAGACTGCAGCCCTGGCTGGCTCTTTTCCACCACTCCTGCCCACCTCCCCCCAAAAGGAAACCTATCCCAGGGTGTCCTGTAGAGCGTGGTCTAGGACTTCACTCACTGACAGCTCCTCGCTTTCATTTTCTCATGTTGAAAATGGGCAGTGATGTCCAGTTAAGGAAAATTCCAAGTGATTTGTCTTCATTAATCATCTGAAAAATGAATAGGGCAGCCAGATGACTTTCCTGAGGCTCCTTATCAGCGGGTGGGTGATGAGGCTGAGCTTCCCTCAAACGGCCTTCCTGGATTCCCTGGAACAGCCCTGTGTTCACAGCCATGCTGTTTCTGGGATCCAGAAGCCCAGCATGACCCCTGAGCCAGACTCAGGGGATGGGTGGGTGCTGCTTCCAGGGCGTTTGAGGAAATGTAATGTCAGAAGAGTACTGAATAGCAGAACTAGCACTGATCACTCACTTTGTGTCAGCCCTGTGAGGGTTTTTATTTTTATTACTTTTAGGGATCAAGACACACATTCTGGGGCTTCCCTGGTTGTCCAGTGCTTAAGACTTCACCTTCAGTGCAGGGGATATGGGTTTGATCCCTGGTCAGAGAGCTAAGATCTCACATGCCTCATGGACAAAAAATGAAAAACATTAAACAGAAGCAATATTGTAACAAATTCAATGAAAACTTTAAAAATCGTCCACATTGTACAAAAAAAAAAAAAAGAACACACTTCTGTTTCCAGACAGATAAGAAATGAGAGGAAGTGATCAAAACCTAAAGAACATCAGGTTATACAAACTAATCTTATGTAAAAACAAAACAAAACAAAAAAACAGACAATTGGAGACTATGCTAATAAAATTTTCTGTTTAAATGTTGGTTTAAATATCTATTTTTAATATCATACTTAAAAAATAGTGTTACCTACAGCACTTCAGAGTTTCCAAACTGAAATATATATTTATGCATATTCATATATATTAAAAGTTGTTGTTCATTCACTAGCTTGTGTACAACTCTTTTGACCCCATGGACTGCAACACAACCAGGCTTCCCTGTCCTTCACTATCTCCCAGAGTTTGCTCAAACTTGTGTCCTTTGAGTTGGTGATGCCATCCAACCATCTCATCCTCTGTCACCCCCTTCTCCTCTTGCCCTCAATCTTTCCCAGCATCAGGGTCTTTTCCAATGAGTCAGCTCTTCTCAACATGTGGCCAAAGTATTGGATCTTCAGCATCAGTCTTTCCAATGAATATTCAGGATTGACTTCCTTTAGGATTGACTGGTTGGATCTCCTTGCAGGCCAAGCGACTCTCAAGAGTCTTCTCCAGCACCACAGAATTGGAAACATCACTTCTTAGGCACTCAGCTTTCTTTATTGTCCAACTCTCACATCTGTACATGACTACTGGAAACACCACAGCTTTGACTATACGGACCTTTGTTGGCAAAGTGATGTCTCTGCTTTTTACACATACTTACTGTTAAAACCTTAAAAAATATCAGAAGTGTGTACAGGTAGAAATAAAAGCTTCTTCTTCCTTTATGATTCTAATTTGTATCTCTATCTAGAGCTCAATTTACTTTTTTAGCTAAATGGGTGACATCATGCCTATGAGGCCCCAACATTTTCCTGATTAACAATACCTAATGGAAATCTGTACAGAATACTGCTTATGCAGCCACCTGTATTTCTTATCCCATACACAGTATTTTATTATATGGCCATATCATAATCTATTTAATCAACTCTTTTCTGCTGGCTATATCAGGAAGCATTGGCTGCAAGTATCAGTTGGGCTTCACAAAGAAAGCTATTGGCCTTTATAATTGAAGTTCACAGAAATGGTGGCTTCAGGATGGGCTTAATCCAGTGATTCTAGCTCCATTGGTTGTTTCTCTGTTACCTTTGCCATTTGTTCCCCTTTGATATGCCCTCCTCTACATGTTGGTTTTCTTGAGAAGGTAATCTCCCCCTCATAGTGGCAAAATGCTTGTTATAGCAACACTAGGCTTTACAACCTCACAGCAGAAAGAGAAAAAAACAAACACTTCTCCTTATATGGCAAGGAAGAATCGTTCAGTTCATCTTGGTTATTTATTGCTGTTCAGTTGCTAAGTTGTGTCTGACTTTTTACGATCCTATGGACTGAAGCATACCAGGCTTCCCCGTCCTTCATTATCTCCTGGAGTTTGCTCAAACTCATGTCCATTGAGTCGGTGAGGCCCTCCAACCAGCTCATCCTCTGTTATTCCCTTCTCCTTTTGCCTTCAGTCTTTCCCAGCATCAGAGTCTTTTCCAGTGATTCGGCTCTTCACATCAGGTGGCCAAAGCATGGAGCTTCAGCGTCAGTCTTTGCAATGAATATTCAGGACTGATTTCCTGTAGAAATTGGTTTGATCTCCTTGCAGTCTAAGGGACTCTCAAGAATCTTCTCCAGCACCACAGTTCAAAAGCTTCAATTATTTGGCACTCAGCCTTCTTTATGGTCCAACTTTCACATCTGTTTATGACAACTGGAAAAACCATAGCTTTGACTATATGCATCTTTGTCAGCAAAGTGATGTCTCTGCTTTTTAATACAATGTCTAGGTTTGTTATAGCTTTTCTTCCAAGGAGAAAGCATCTTTTAATTTTGTGACTGCAGCCACCATCAGCAGTGATTTTGGAGCCCAAACTGCTTGGTTGGTTGGACCCCCTTTGAAAAAAAATTATTTATTTTTTGCTGTGTTGAGTCTTAGTTGTAGCTTGTGGGCTCAGTAGTTGCCATGCACAGACTTAGTTGCCCCATGGAATGTAGCATACCACTTCCTGGAAAAGGGATGGAACTCAAGTCCCTTGCATCAGAAGGCAGAATCTCAATCACTGGATCACCAGTGAAGTACCCCTAGTTGGACACCTTTTTGCATCTGTCCCCTTCTTGACTGACTGGTCAGGGGTCATCTTTCATGGAAGCATCTGGGCCATACCTCCCCCACAGGAGTCCCCTAATCTCAGTCCAAATTCATCAACAGGATTATAGATGCTGTTTAAAACAACAGCCTTGTACTGTACACACAGAGCTGTTTATTTGCACAAACACCAGTTTGGGATAAACTCCTAGATATAAAATTACTGGGATAAGTGGAGGGTAAGTTTAATGTTTTGCTTGATTCTGATACTTTGTTCTTCCAAAAAGATTTCAACAATTTACACTTTTAACAGCTGTGCCTGTTTCTGTATATTTTACTTCCTTGGTTATTAGGAATCTTTTAGTCTCTATCAAAGCATGTTACCTCCCTATTATGCCAAGTTATATTTCTTTGATTATTGGTAATCTCGAACATAGTTTTCTTGTTTATTGGCTATCTTTCTTCTTCTTCTGTGGCCTGTTTNTGCCTGTTTCTGTATATTTTACTTCCTTGGTTATTAGGAATCTTTTAGTCTCTATCCAAGCATGTTACCTCCCTATTATGCCAAGTTATATTTCTTTGATTATTGGTAATCCCGAACATAGTTTTCTTGTTTATTGGCTATCTTTCTTCTTCTTCTGTGGTCTGTTTATTCACATCCTTGGCCCAGTTTTTGCTTGAATTTATGGGAGTAGTTAGTTTAGTCTGAGTGTTAATCCTTTGTTGGTAGTCTTGTATTGCAAACACTTTCCCCCAAGTTCTCACCTGGTTGTTAACCTTTACTTTTTCCCCTCATGTCCACAGGTTTTGACTTTCCTGTAGTGGACACNGACGGTTGGATGGCATATATGACTCACTGGACATGAGTTTGGGTAAACTTTGGGAGTTGGTGGTGGACAGAGAGGCCTGCATGCTGCAGTCCAAGGAGTCACAAAGAGTTGGACATGACTAAGGGACTGAATTGAACTGAACTATATCTCAAAGCTATCTTTTTAAAAAAATCTTTTTTATTGGAGTATAGCTGATTTACAATGCTGTGATAGTTTCAGGTGAACAGCAAAGGGACTCAGCCATACATATACATGTATCCATTCTTACACAGTGCTTTCCTGATGGCTCAGTGGTAAAGAATCCGCCTGCCAATGCAAGAGACCTGGGTTTGATACCTGGTTCAGGAAGATTCCTTAGAGATGGAAATAGCCACTCATCCAAGTTTTCTTGCCCAGAGAGTCCTATTGACAGAGGAGCCTAGTGAACTGCAATACATGGAGTCACAAAAGGACTGGACACGACTTAGGGACTAGACAAGTTCTTCCCCAGAGTCCCGTCCCATCCAGGTTGCCATGTAACCCTGAGCAGAGTTCTATGCGCTATACAGTAGGTCCTTGTTGGTTTCCCACTTTACATATAGCAATGCATACAGGCAACTGTAAATTCCTTCTCTAAGTCTGTGAGTCTCTTTCTGTTTTGTAAGTAAGTTCATTTGTATCATTTCTTTTTAGATTCGACTTCGAAGGGCTGTCACACCATATTTCTCCTTCCCTGACTTACTTCACTCAGTATGACAATCTCTAGGTCCATCCATTTGGCTTTCTTAAGAATATACGAGAGTACCTATTTNCTCTAAGTCTGTGAGTCTCTTTCTGTTTTGTAAGTAAGTTCATTTGTATCATTTCTTTTTAGATTCGACTTCGAAGGGCTGTCACACCATATTTCTCCTTCCCTGACTTACTTCACTCAGTATGACAATCTCTAGGTCCATCCATTTGGCTTTCTTAAGAATATACGAGAGTACCTATTTCTAAAAGCAGAGGTTTAAAGCAGTCATATAGAAATATGCTGAATTAGTCGAAATTGACTGGGGCTGGGAAAATTGGAGCCACACCCAGTGGGCTATCTGACACTCTGTCAAGGACTGAAGATAACTCCTTTGAACCTGCAACACACCAGAGCATCTATCCGTCTGATTCCACAATGGCTTGACCCATTTCCCTGCAGATGATCAAATGATAACAGAATAAAGCTGAGGACTGAGTTAGACTAATTGTACCCAGAGACAGGAAATAACAGCTCCTGCCCATTCTTGGGTCAGGGGTTTGGGAAGCACCTCAGCTGCCAGTGAGTAACCCAGTTTCCTGCCCAGGAAGAAAGCCAGAGATCCTGTTGCTGCTGATTAGAAGCCAGGGGATAATCAGATGTATGTGATAACCCCGAGGTTGCCGTGGCCTCAAGTGCTCATGGAATTGGGCTCACTGGTCAGGGTGGCCCAGAGGCTCCTTCCTCTCTTGGTGATCCCAGTGGCTATAACATGTCTGCCCATTATTAATTATTGATTATTGACTATTCATTATAAAGCAGAGACATCACTTTGCTGACAAAGATCTGTATAGTCAAAGCTATGATTTTTCCAGTAGACATGTACAGTGTGAGAATTGGACCATAATGAAAGCTGAGCACTGAAGAATTGATGCTTTTGAATTGTGGTGCTGGAGAACATTCTTGAGAGTCCCTTGGACTGCAAGGAGATCACTCAATTCAAAAGGAAATCAGCCATGAATATTCATTGGAAGGACTGAAGCTGAAACGCTAATACTTTGGCCACCTGATGTGAGTCATTGGTAAAGACCCTGATGTTGGGAAAGATTGAGAGAAGGAGGAGAAGAGGGTGGCAGAGGATGAGATGGTTAGCACCACTAACTCAGTGAATATGAATCTGGGTAAATTCTGGAGACATTGAAGAGTAATAAAGGAGTCTGGTGCGCTGCAATTCATGGGGTCGCAAAGAGTTGGACATGACTTAGCGCCTGAACAGCAACAAAGCTGACTATTCGTTATTAACAGCCCAGTTTCCTGTGACGCTTGGGTGTCTTCCAAACAGAGAAAATGCAGTACCATCTTTCCAGAAGCTGAGATAAGGGTCACAGGGTGCTCCAGTTCTGTGTTTGTGGGACTCAGCCTCAGAGTGACTGACGGGCACAGATTGCTAGGGTGCCGCCTGCGGAGTCCGTGAATCAGTGGATGTGGGCCAGCCGCCCCGCTGCCTCACCAGCCCCCACACGCTTTCTTCTCTCACCTCTCCTTCCTTTCCTCCTTTACATTTTCTTCCATTTCTTTTTGGCTTTACTGTGGCCTTTGTCTCTGTTTCCCCGTCCTGCATCTTGTCTTCACGACATTTTAAATCTAATCCTTTTATTTAAAAGTGAAAATTGAATCTTTTCATTTAAATGCCTTCATGACATTTTAAATCGAATCGTTTCATTTAAACATTCTGGGAAATGTTCTTTTATGTGGTTCTTTTTGCCCACAAGAGAGGAAGATATTAATCGCATCTTCTCAAAAATGATGGTCTTGTTTGTCCCGAAGCTAAGGAAGTGTCATGCAGGTCGTACATTTTGGATCAAAGGATGTTCTCTCTCCAGATATCGTGTATTTACCTGATATAAAAAACTTTGGAACCAGAGTAAAGTCAAAGTTATTTCTTGGAAATGACGCCCTGAGTATTCTGCTAACTCAGCTAAAGTTAGGTAATAACAGAGGTGTTGGTTTCCTGCTTTTTCCTGTTGGAACTGCTCTGACAAAAAGAGGCTCTGGGGACTGAGTCGCAGCTTTCCTTGTCAAGTTGTACAGTGCTTTTCCTTTAAAAATTTTTTCATTTATATATTAAAAAAAAATTGGACTATAATTGCTTTACCGTGTTGTACTCATTTCTGCTGTACTACAACATGAATCAGCTGTAGGTACATATGTACCTACTCCCTCCCACCCTTCTAGGCATCGCAGAGCGCTGAGCCGAGCTCCCGGTGCTGTAGCACAGCTGCCCACGAGCTCGCTACTGCATACACGTTGGTGTGTGTACGTTGGTGTTACGCTTCCAATTCATCCCACCCTATTTACAACCGCAGGAACATGGAAGCAACCTACACGTCCATCAACAGATGAATGAGCAAAGATGTGGGCCGTGTGTTTGTTTTGTTGTTATTGTTGTTCAGTTTCTCATTCATGTCTGACTCTTTGCAACCTCACAGACTGCAGCGTGCCAGGCTCCTCTGTCCTCCACTACCTCCTGGAGTTTGCTCAAATTCATGTTCAGGTACGCATACATAATGGAATGCTATTCAGCCATGAAAAGAAACAAAATTGAGTCATTTGTAGTGGTGTGGATGAATCTAGAATTTATAATACAGAGTGTAGTAAGTTAGAAAGTAAAAACAAATATGGTATATTAAGGTGTATATATGGAATCTAGATAATCGTTCTGATGAGCCTATTTGCAGGGCGGGAATAGAGATGTAGACGGAGAGAATGCCCCTGTGCAATGCCTTCTCTCTTTCTCTTTCTCTTTAATTCCTTCAAGTGAGTGTGCCATCCATGGGGCTGTCTTTGTAGCAACATTTAGTGCTGGGGGATGTTGAAAATAGCTGCCTGGTCAGTGCAAGTGAGAGCTGAGTCTAGGCTGTAAGGTCATCTGGGTACCTTCAGAGATGGTGAGAGTTTGGCAATGTTTTCTGAAAACTCAGCCCATGATGAAAGTGGGGCTTTGCCTGTGAAGACTGACTTCCTCCCAGGAACTGAGGTTGAGGTTGGGGTTTGGGCCTGGGCCAGTTTTGTGACAGCACAGGAGTGCTGGTGGAGCAGCAGGAGGCTGGCGGGGGCCCTCTCCTGGGACTGTGGACTTCTGCAGGGCTGGTACATGACAACCCTGGGTGATGATCGCTGGCTGGCTGCTGGGGGCATCTCACCCTACTCTAGACTCCACAAAGCTTGGCTGCCACCCCAGGAGAGTAAGGTTCATATGCTGGGTTCTTTCCACACTCTCGAGAACACTTTATTGGAGTGGATGTTCAGAAAGAAAATGCCCATAGATGTAAGTTTCCCATCTATCAGGTGCTGTTGACTGGTACTGACTATACTTAGCTTAGAATCTTTATTTTAATGTTTTGGGGAGCCACCTTCCCCTCAGATGGATGCTGTGGTCCCCAAACACCTGGGGGCACACCCAGACAGGGTGACCTCATCACCTTATGTATCATCCTAGTAGTTCCTGTTTTTTGTTTTTAATAAAATAGTCGGAAGGTCTGAGTGGTCAAGAGTAACCCCTGAGAGAATCTTGACACCTGTAGACATTGGCTTATCCATCCCAGGCTGCTCTGGTCTAGTGTTTGATGCAGGTACGAGAACAGCTTAGTAGATCTCAGCACTGCGGAAGATTTGTTTAAGGCTTTTCCTCAAGCACCAAAGGCTATGTGTGTGAGTTGCTCAGTCATGTCCAACTCTGTGACCCCATGGGCTGTAACTTGCCTAGGCTCCTCTGTCCATGGGATTTCCCAGCCAAGAATAGTGGAGTAGGTAGACATTCCCTTCTCCAAGGTATTTTCCTAACCCTAACTATAGGTCCCAGTTATCTAAAAACAGCTACAATATAAGCCAATGATTTGTAAAAATGAGAATATGAACCTATGTAATTAATCTTCAGTTCAGTTCAGTTGCTCAGTCGTTTCCGATTCTTTGCAATCCCATGAATCGCAGCACACCAGGCCTCCCTGTCCATCACCAACTCCNGGTGGTTTAGTTACTAAGTTGTGTCCAACTCTTGCCACCCCATGGATTGTAGCCCGCCAGGCTCCTCGGTCCATAGGATTCTCCAGGCAAGAATACTGGGGTGGGTTGCCATTTCCTTCTGACATGTACATGTATATTATCTTCCCTTGTAGCTCAGTCGGTGAAGAGTCTGCCTGCAATGCAGGAGACCCAGGTTCAGTCTCTGGGTCAGGAAGATCCCCTGGAGGAGAAAATGGCAACCCACTCCAGTATTCTTGCCTGGAGAATCCCATGGATAGAGGAGCCTGGCAGGNTCCTTCTGACATGTACATGTATATTATCTTCCCTTGTAGCTCAGTCGGTGAAGAGTCTGCCTGCAATGCAGGAGACCCAGGTTCAGTCTCTGGGTCAGGAAGATCCCCTGGAGGAGAAAATGGCAACCCACTCCAGTATTCTTGCCTGGAGAATCCCATGGATAGAGGAGCCTGGCAGGCTACAGTCCATAGGTTCACAAAGAGTTGGACATGACTGAGTTGACTATGCACACGTACATCTATATATGAATATTTTGTTTTGACCTTGCTACTTAGCTCTGTGGCCTTGGTCAAGGTCTCCTTGAGACTCTAAATCTCAGTTTCCTTGTTGGCAAAACTAAGATTTAGCTGTTGTAACATGAGGCTCAAATGAGAAAAGCCGTGTAAAAACTTGAGCTGAAAAGCCCGGTTAAGTGAAGCCGAATTAAATTAAATACATCCCTTTGATGTTACAGAAACGTGAACTTACCACTGACAACTCAGTGAGTCTTCACGAAATCAAGTTTTGGAAATATACTATAATTTATTTACCCTATATACTGCAGAGGGACCCAGGTAGTTTCTAGTTTTTGGCTGTTATATATAGAGCTGCTATGAATATTTTGTCTTTTGATGGACATTTCTACACTTTTCTGTTGGTTGTAAGCCCGGGAATGAAATTCCTGGGTTGGAGGATATGCATATGTTTCTGGGTGGTTGTTGCTGTTATTTAGTTGCTAAGTCGTTTCCAACTCTTTGTGACCCCAAGGACTGCAGCAAGCCAGGCCTCCCTGCCCCTCACTCTCGCCTGGAGTTTGTCCAGGTTCAAGTCCATTGAATCAGTGATGCTAGATAGTAGTAAATATTGCCTCATAGTTTCTTCAGTTTGTTTTACTCATATGTCCTCCCAACAGGAATGTTGGAGAACTCCATTTATTGAGATTTTTACAATAATTTTCTCTGTTTTCCTCTATTCTGGTATTTTCTTTCCTTTTCATCATTTTGGTAGGTGTGTCCTGGTATCTCCTTCTGGCTTAAACTGAGTTTCCCGGATGACTAATAAAGTTGAACATTAAAAAATATATATCTGTTTGAATGTTCTCTTTTGGGAAATATCTCTTCAGTCTTTTGTTCATATGTCTATTTTTTAAAAATTGTTTATTTTTGGCTGTGCCCGTATTTGTTGCTGTGGGGGCTTTTCTCTATTGCGTCAAGTGGGGGCACCGGTCTCTCCTTGTGCCGCGTGGGCTCCTCACGGCGGTAGCTCTTCCTGTTGTGGAGCACAGGCTCCAGGGCGTGCGGGCTTCGGTAGTTGTGGTGCACAGGCTCCTCGGCACGTGGGGTCTTCCCAGACCTGGGCTGGAACCTGTGTCTGCTGCATTGGCAGGTGGATTCTTCACCATTGAGCCACCAAGGAAGCCCTCATATTTCTATTGAGTCATTTGTATTTTTCTTATTGACCTGCAGGAGTTTTTAGCATGTTCTAGATAAGAATACTTTGTCAGATATGCCAATTGCAAATTTCTTCCTCAACTCTGTGGGTTGGATTTTTACTCTCCTAATAGTGTCTTTGGATGAACAGTCTTGATTGATCAATATTGCTTCACTTTTGGTTGGAATTATTTTCTGTTCTGTTGAATAAATCTTTGTCTACTCCCAAGTCATGAAGACTTCCTTCTATGTTTTCCTTAAAATCTTTTGCTGTTTTACCTTTCGCATTTAGATCAGCTGTTTACCTACTATTGATTTTTGCATATGGTGTTAGGTGGTATTTTGAGGTCTGGCTTTAATTTTTCCATTTGATTGTTGAAACGATTCTTTTGTAGAAAAGAACACAGCTCCCCCCGCCACCCACCCTTGACAATTGTTCCTCTCGCCTCCTCAGTAAGTTTTTACTTTTCTTGGCTGCACTGGGTCTTCACTGCAGCGTGTAGGCTTCCTCTGTGTATGGTGTTCAGGGAGGTTCCTCCAGTCGCAGTGCAAGGATTTCCCTAGCTGTGGCACTTGCACTTACTTGGCTCTTGGCACCTGAGAGCTTCCTGGACCACGGATAGGACCCATGTCCCCTGAATTGACAGGCAGATTCTTAACCACTGGACAACCAGGGAAATCCCAGAAAATTTTACTTTTGCCAAATAATGTGCAAAAGAGGCTCAGATGATGTTATTATGTGTCAAGCATGTCCCCTGTTATTCTTCAGGCACATGAGATGTTTAAACTCAGTCCCATCGGATTGGCAGTTTTGAAGACTAGCTGGACCTGGTGTACCCCTGTGTCATCACTGAGGCTTTTCTGGGCTTTTTGCAGACAGCCTCGTTACTCTCTTGTTTCTCTAGTTTTGAAAAATTATGAGAGATCCAAGCATGCCCTCCCGACACTCACCACCCTGCTCTCCAGTGTCCAGTCCCCAGAGATGAAAAATCTGATCTTGAGGGAAAGAAAAGGTTGTGGGCATGAGACAGGCCCTGTCTGCGGGGAGGATTTGACTTGTGATTGCTTCAAGACTTCAGGAGATCTCTTTCTGCATTTGAAAAGCTTTTAAGCCTTCTTCACCAGCTACCTACCCTACCCAGGCCTCAGCAAATGTCTTATTTTGCAACCTGTCATGTGTATGGGCTTCCCTGGTGGCTCAGTTGGTAAAGAATCCACCTGCAATGTGGGAGACCTGGGTTCGATCCCTGAGTTGGGAAGATGCCCCTGGAGAAGGGAATGGCTACCCACTCCAGTATTCTGGCCTGGAGAATTCCGTGGACTGTATAGTTATGGAGTCGCAAAGAGTCGGACACGACTGCGTGACCTTCACTCTCACTTTCATGCATTTGGGAGCCCTCGAGTTCCTAAGCTGTCAGAGTTGTCCCACATGACTATGAAAAGCTTCACTGGTTTCTCTTTTTCCAGCCACATCTACATTTGAGGCAAGCTCTGTTCTCGGCTTGCAGTCAGGATTGGTTAACATCAGAGAAAAAAATAGCTGATAATTATAAGTTCGTAATGTAATTGTTCTCTCTTTTCTGAAAAATGTCTTCCTGCTCCTTATTGCTTCCACACGTCTCTGATGTTTTTGAAAAGTAAGCTTCTTAAATTTATTTGTATTTATCCAGCAGTCACGGCAAAGCCCTAGCTTGTGTTTTGTGCCGTACATCTTCCCCAGAAGAAGCAGTTCCTGCTTATCTTGATCTTCATTTCCCAGCTGGTTATGTAAGCCCATGTTTCTCAGGGTTCCTTAAACCAGTTTTTTTTTTTTTTTAATCTTCTTTATTCATTTCCTCATTCATGAGATAAATAACACTGTGGCCCATGCCAAAAATAACACTGAAAACTCTACTTTGGACACAACACATGAACTCAGAGAACAGAGCACAGGGAAGCATGTTTGTAATACTAGTTCCTCTAGAAGCAGAGCTCTTGTTCATCAGATGTGGGGCTTATCTGGGCTTCAGGGTAGATGAGAGAGGAGAAGAGCAAATTGAAGTCCAAGTTTTCTTGCCTGGAGAATCCCATGGACAGAGGAGCCTGGCAGGCTACAGTCCATGGGGTCACAAAGAGGCAGACACAGCTGAGCAACTGCACACAGCACACAGAGGATGAGATGGTTAGGTAGCACCACTGACTCAATGCACACGAATCTGAACAAACTCCAGGACACAATGAAAAGACAGGAGAGCCTGATGTGTGCAGTCCAAGGGGTCACAAAGAGTCAGACACAACTTAGTGGCTGAACAATGATGAAAATATATATGTATATATTAATAATCGAACTCTTTGCTATACGCCTGAAACCAATACAACACTGTACATCAACTTTCCTTTAATACAAAAAATAAAATAATTTTTCAAAAAGTGAAAAAGAGAAAGTTCTGTGTTGTCAGATATTGAGTTCAGGAAATGACAGTGTGCATTACTATTTCTGTGTGTGTGCATGTGTGTGTGTGTGTGTGTGTATGTGTATGTGTGCGTGTGTGCACGTGTGTGTGCAGGCTCTCAATCGTGTTTGATTCTTTGCAACCCCATGGACTGTAGCCCACCAGGTTCCTCTGTCCATGGGATTTTCCAGGCCAGATACTGGAGTGGGTTGCTACTTCCTATGTCAGAGCTGAGAATATATGACTTGGCCCATGAATATTGGTCGTTGTGTCTGTGTGTGAGGGGATGCTACATTTATGCCTAGAATGATAAAGATGACACATTTATACTTGATTGATTTCCCAAAAAATTAACCTACAAGCCCAGCAGTGGAACTATGTAGAAGTCTGCTTCCTAGGATAAATATTTTATCTTGTGAAGTGACAACAAACAGTTCTCTGATGCGCACACAGTAACATACGCCCTAATACATATACTTTCATCAGGAGGCTTTTTAGCTCCTCTTCACTTTCTGCCATACGGGTGGTGTCATCTGCATATCTGAGGTTATTGATATTTCTTCCAGCAATCTTGATTCCAGCTTGTGCTTCTTCCAGCCCAGCATTTCTCATGATGCACTCTGCATATAAGTTAAATAAGCAGGGTGACAATATACAGCCTTAGTTCAGAAAACTAAGATCACGGCATCTGGTCCCACCACTTCATGGAAAATAGATGGGGAAACAATGGAAATAGTGATAGACTTTATTTTGGGGGGCTCAAAAATCACTGCAGATGGTGACTGCAGCCATGAAATTAAAAGACTCTTGTTCCTTGGAAGAAAAGTTATGACCAACCTAGACAGAATATTAAAAAGCAGAGACATTACTTTGCTAACAAAGGTCCATCTAGTCAAAGCTATGGTTTTTCCAGTAGTCATGAATGTGAGAATTGGACCATAAAGAAAGCTGAGCACTGAAGAATTGATGCTTTTGAACTGTGGTGTTGGAGAAGACTCTTGAGAGGCCCTTGGACTGCAAGGAGATCCAACCCGTCCATCCTAAAGGAAATCAGTCCTGAATATTCATTGAAAGGACTGATGCTAAAGCTGAAACTCTAATACTTTGGCCACCTGATGGGAGGAACTGACTCACTGGAGAAGACCCTGATGCTAGGAAAGATTGAGAGCAGGAGGAGAAGGAGACCACAGAGGATGAGATGGCTGGATGGCATCAATGGACATGAGTTTGACTGAACTCCAGGGGTTGGTGCTGGACAGGGAGGCCCAGTGTGCTGCAGTCCGTGGGGTCCCACAGAGTCAGACATGACTGAGCAACTGAACTGAACACATACATAAATAGGTTAGTGGAATAGAACAGAATATTAAAAATAAAGGTCCATATGTACGAACAATGGGGGGCTGAATTACAAACGGGTGTGTGAAAGTCTTAGAGGTGATGTATATATTCATTCTCTTGATTGTGGTGATGATATTATAGGCTTGTATATACATGTCAAAACCTAAAGAATTTGCCACTTTGAATTCTCTGCAGTTTACCCTTTGAGCTCTACACTCTCCCCCCACTGCAGTGCCCCTTCGTACTGCCTCAGGAACCGAGTACTTTTTCTGATAGTCACCTGGGGATGATTCTTGCACAGTGGTAGTGATGATGCCACTTTTTATAGTGATCATGGAGAAAAGCACCCAACCTGACCTCTGCTGTAAAAAGAGGTTACAGTGATGATGAGGGAAGCGGGAATTTCCTTGTGGTCCATTGGTTAAGAGTCCACCCTGAGATGCATGGGAGGTAGGTTTGATCCCTGGTTAGGAAAATGAAATCCTCCATGCCTCGGAGCAACTGAACTCAGGAGCCACAACTGGAGTTTCCTTGGGTGGAAACAAAGATCCTACAAGCTGTAACTAAGACCCAACACAGCCAAATGAATAAATATTAAAAAAAAAAAAAAATAAAGTTAAAGGAAAGGAAGCCAACTTCTCCATTAGGGAGAAAAATTCCACTTTTTTTTTTATATAAATTCTGTTTTATCTGATGATGTTTCACTACAACATAGTTTTCTTTTTCTTTGAAAGCTAGAAAATTCCACGGACAGAGGAACTTGGAAGGCTACAGTCCATGCGGTTGCAGAGTCAGACACGACTTAGTGACTGAGCACAAAAGCAAGGAGACAAGATAGGGACACGGATGAGTTCTCATTTTTAAGTTGCAAAATACTTGAAGTTTATAATGGAATAAAGGTACTGTATGAAGGACTTAAGCTAAAAAACCTGCACTCTTCAACAGGTCAGTTGTGCTCACAGCTATTTGTCCAGAGCTAGTTAGGTGGCCCCCGCCATACTACAGGGGAGGTCGTGAAACTGGGAAGCATGTACACGTTCAATGAGCATGAATTTTCTCGGCCTTGTCATCCCAGTGTGGGCCTCCTTTTGAGCCCTTTGTTCTGTTCCTGGTTTGTGTACCCTCATACAAATTCTTTTATTACAGGGGCTTTAGAATAAGTTTAGGTGTCTGCTTTATTCAAGTGCCCTGATCTGATTTTCTTTTTCAATATTCTTTAAAAGCTATTTTGGGGCTTCCCTGGTGGCTCAGATGGTAAAGAATCTGCCTGCAATGCAGGAGACCCGGGTTCGATCTCTGGGTCAAGAAGATCCCCTGAAGAAGAGAATGGCTACACACTCCAGTATTTTTTGCCTGGAGAATTCCATGGACAAAGAAACCTGGCAGCTTGAGTTTACTACTTTCAACCTTTTTTCAAATATATAATCTTAAAGTTAAAAATTGTCCCTTTATACTATTAGTTTTAATATGTAGTTTTTAAAAAGTATGATTTAATTTTTTTACCATATATAATTTATTAGAAAATTCTAATTTAGAATAATCTGAATATGACATTTTTTCTCATTTCTAATTTATTTTTTTAATTTAAATTTATTTATTTTAATTGGAGGCTAATTACTCTATAATATTGTATTGGTTTTGCCATACATCAACATGAATCCACCACGGGTATACACATGTTCCCCATCCTGAACCCCCCTCCCCCTCCTTCCCTGTACCATCCCTCTGGGTCATCCCAGTGCACCAGCCCCAAGCATCCTGTATCCTGCATTGAACCTGGACTGGTGATTCATTTCTTATATGATATTATACGTGTTTCAATGTCATTCTCCCAATCATCCCAGCCTCTCCCTCTCCCACAGAGTCCAAAAGACTGTTCTATACATCTGTATCTCTTTTGCTGTCTCATATACAGGGTTATTGTTACCATCTTTCTAAGTTCCATATATTATAATTTCTGTTATTACCATAACATTTCCAAATATGTGTGTCTTTATTATTCTAACTTTAATTGCATTATAGTAAGAAAATAGGGTCTGTGTCTGATACCAATAATTTGAAATTTGTTCTAAACTTACAGTCTCATTTCAGAGTCAGTTTTATTAAACAGTACATGTGTCTTTTAGTCTGCCTATTTTTTATATTCTTTTGCCTCTTACTATGTTTTGATTCTTTTTCAGGTTTTAACACACATACACACACACACACACACACACACACACACACACACACACACACGAAAGTGGAAGTGTTGGTTGCTCAGTCCTGTCTGACTCTTTGTGACCCCATGGACTGTAGCCCACCAGGCTCCTCTGTCCATGGGATTCTCCAGGCGAGAGTACTGGAGTGGGATTGCCATTTCTTCCTCCAGGGGATCTTCTTAACCCAGGGATTGAACCTGCATCTCTCTCACTGCAGGCAGATTCCTTACCATCTGAACCACCAGGAAAGGCCATATATAAATATCTTTGTTTTATATTCCATGTCTGATCATTCAGTAGTTGAGGGTTTTTTTTTTCCCTTGTGTCAGCCTGGTTCTTCTTTTTCTTCTGTCAGTGCTTAATAGCTTACGTACTTTTACATTTAGATTTTCGGTTGTGAAGTCGTGTTTGTTAGACATCTATCAGTGAAAGTTTTTTGAGGCTCATTTCTAGTGTCTTCCTCCAGAAATTATTTAATTTCTTCAGCCAAGAGATTTAGGACTACTAAAATTCCCTTATGCCTTTTCAAAGCATATAAAAGTGTATAAAATCAGGCTCTAACCCACTACAAAGGTGTCTCAGAGGGCACGTATTTTCATGGGAGATGCCAGTTCTTTGTCAGCCGCCACCTAGAGACAAGACTGAGACAACCAGTTTTCTCTGCTCTTTGCCTCTAGGGTTATCTTTCATGAGTTCATACTTTTAGAAAGTTTTGATCCTTTGTGAGTTCTATGTTTTTGTGTGAGATGCTATGCTTTTCATCTTACCCTTCATCCTGTGTGGTTGAAATCTTTGTCCTCAGTCTATTGGCAGAAGGGGTCTAAGTCAACTTGGTGGGAATCTCTGGTCGTTGGCTTTTCATATAAGTCATTCAGTACATCGATATTTGCATGTGTGTTGAGTCACTTCTGTCGTGTCTGACTTTGCATGTGCATATAATTTATATATGATTATATATATATACGTAGTGTCAACCTTTTGTCATATAAAATGTTAATGATGACTGAACAGATAGTCTCTTTTCTTCCCACCTCTCTAGAAGAAAGATTTTTAAGGTAAAATCAAGCCAATATTTGGGCTTCCCAGGTGGTACCGGTGGTAAAGAACCCGCTTGCCACTGCAGGAGACAAAATGAGATGTGGATTCAATCCCTGGGTCGGGAAGATCCCTAGAGAAGGAAATGGCAGCCCACTCCAGCCTTCTTGCCTGGAGAACCCCATGGACAGAGGAGCCTGGTGGGCTACACTCCACGGGGTTGCAAAAGAGCATGATGTGACTGAAGAAACTTAGCAGCAAGTCAATATTCACTGGTTATTTAAAGAATCGAATGTGAAGAAACAATGACAGTAAAAGAATTATGATGCCTGTATGGATGGGCTGAGGGAGTGTTAATAATTGTGCCTTGTGGTGAGAGTTAGGGGGACATGTGGGTATGGAGTGAGCCTGTGGGAGAGCCGAAAGGGGTGCTCAGATGGCCAAGTTGATTTTGTGCTGATTGCCCCCACCCCCACTCACATTGGATATGCAGATGACACCACCCTTATGGCAGAAAGTGAAGAACTAAAGGTCCTCTTGATGAAAGTGAAAGAGGAGAGTGAAAAAGTTGGCTTAAAACTCAACATTCAGAAAACGAAGATCATGGCATCTGGTCCCATCACTTCCTTGCAAATAGAAGGGGAAACAGTGGAAACAGTGTCAGACTTTATTTTTTTGGGCTCCAAAATCACTGCAGATGGTGATGAAAGCCATGAAATTAAAAGATGCTTACTCCTTGGAAGGAAAGTTATGACCAACCTAGACAGCATATTAAAAAGCAGAGACATTACTTTATCAACAAAGGTCCATCTAGTCAAGGCTATGGTTTTTCCAGTAGTCTTGTATGGATGTTGAGAGTTGGACCATAAAGAAAGCTGAGTGCTGAAGAATTGATGCTTTTGAACTGTGGTGTTGGAGAAGACTCTTGAGAGTTCCTTGGACTGCAAGAAAGTCCAACCAGTCCATCCTAAAGGAAATCAGTCCTGAATATTCATTGGAAGGACTGATGCTGAAGCTGAAACTCCAATACGTTGGCCACCTGATGCGAAGAACCGACTCATTTGAAAACACCCTGATGCTGGGAAAGATTGAGGGCAGGAGGAGAAAGGGATGGTTGGATGGCATCACCGACTCAACGGACGTGAGTTTGGGTAGACTCCAGCAGTTGATGATGGACAGGGAAGCCTGGTGTGCTGCAGTCCATGGGGTTGCAAAGAGTCGGACATGACTGAGCAACTGAACTGAACTGATCCTCCCCTAAACCCCTCTCCCATCCAGACTGGTGCATAATATTGAGCAGAGTTCCATGTATGTGTTATTCAGTAGGTCCGTGTTGGCTTTCCATCCTAAATATAGCAGTGTGTACTTGACTTCACTTTAAATGCTCCATAGTGCAATGAAGAACATACAAATATTGTTGCTGTTTTATAGATGTAAAACCAAGGAACAGAGAGGTTAGAAAACTTGCTCAGGGCCACACAACTGGTCAAAGGTAGAGCTGAGCCTCAGCAGTGAGCTCACATCCTAAGCATAGACTGAGAAGTAAATGAATCATAGTCTCTGAATTTCGCAGAACCTCTTATGGGTCATTTCACCCCGTACTTGCCTTAACACAGGGCAGTAGTTATGGGGAGAGGAGCCCTGTGGACAGCACATGGCCATTGCTGTCAGACCTCAGATTCTTCTCTCCAGTAATGGCCTTTCCCCTCCTCTCTTGGTGATACAAAGGGGAGAATACGGTGAGAACAGGTGTGCAGAACCACCCCTTAGACAAAACAACAGCACTNTATGGGGAGAGGAGCCCTGTGGACAGCACATGGCCATTGCTGTCAGACCTCAGATTCTTCTCTCCAGTAATGGCCTTTCCCCTCCTCTCTTGGTGATACAAAGGGGAGAATACGGTGAGAACAGGTGTGCAGAACCACCCCTTAGACAAAACAACAGCACTCAGATTTCTTAGAGAAGCTGATGCAGGGTGTCTGAAAGAAAAACTGGAAAGGAAGTATCAGTTTCGGGAACATGATTATTAATAGTAAAGATTCCTCAACAGTGAGGGGGCTGGGGATAGTTTGGAGATTGAACTGACTTTGTTTTTCCCCAAAAGGAAAATTTGAATTTGCTACATACTGGGAACTATTTACATGGAATTTATATTGTGTTTACAGCTGTTCACATGTCATTTACATTGTTTAAGGTTTTTTTTTAGTTGTCTTCTTTTAATTGGAGGATAATTGCTTTACAATGTGTTAATTTCTGTTGTACAATAGTAATTATGAATTCTTGTAGTAGAACAATATATAACCTTGTTCTGTATTTTCAAAGTCTCCTGCAAATGTTATCATACTTTCATAAAATAAAAACTTAAACAAGAAAAAAGAAAAAAAGATAATTATGAACTGACTTCTAAGGAGCACTGCTTCTAGAAGAACAGGGTTTGGCACTGAGTTAAAAACTGAGTAGACTCACAAGCTTTTTGTTAGCTTATAGCTATGTTTAGACTGTTTTACTTTTATGATTTCTGTAATTGAAACCATATTTGCAGTAAGCTGGAAAATTAATGTTTTTTTCTCCTGAAATCTTTATCTAGGGGGATATAGGTCTAATAAGCATGGAAAGGGCTTCCCTAGTGGCTCAGTGGCAAAGGATCTGCCTGCAATGCAGGAGACCTGGGTTCTATCCCTGAGTTGGGAAGACCCCTTGGGGTGGGAAATAGCAACCCGCTCCAGGATTCTTGCCTGGAGAATTCCATGGACAGAGGAGTCCGGCAGGATACAGTCCATGGGGTTGCCAAGAGTCAGGCACGACTGACAGGCATAGGCAAGCAAGCTCGGGAAATGATGCTTTCTGGCCTCACACACGCACGCACACCTCCTAATGCATTTGACGATGGTGGCTGCTAACGTTTAAAGCAGTCCGTGTGTTCTGTTGGTTTCCTTGCACTGTGTGCAGTGGCGCTTGTGGACATTTTCAGTGGCAGCTACAGAAGGGTTAGCAGTGCGCGAGTGTTCCATTTGTAGTCACTGAGTCTGTAACGCCATAGTCCACAGATTTTTAAAGTTTCTACAAGGAAATATGCAGACTTTTAGTAAACTATCTATAGCACACTGGAAAAACATAAATATGAAATCAAGCCTGTATTATTATAATTCTTTCCTTTCCAAATAACCACTGTGAGTGCCATGGAGATGCTACTTGGACTTTTATTTTTTAATTTTCTCTCTTTTTATTGAAGTATAGTTAATTTACAATGTTGTGTTAGTTTCAAATGTATAGCAAAGTGATTCATTTAATATGTGTATGTATGTATGTGTGTGTGTGTACATATATGCATGTGTACATATATATACATACTCTTTTTCAGATTATTTTCCCTTATAGATTATTACAAGATATTGAGTCAAGTTCCATGTGATTATACAGTAGGTCCTTGTTTATCTATTTTTTAAATGATGTTTTTTACAGAAGTATAATTTATTTATAATGTTGTGTTAATTTCAAGTGTACAGCAAAATGATGCATTTATATGTATACACATATATGTTCCTTTTCAGAGTCTTTTCCTTTATAAGTTATCACAAAATATTGAGTAGAGCTTCCTTTGTTATATAGTAGGTCCTTTTGATGATTTATTTTATATATGAATGGGTATATGTTAATCCCAAATTCCTAATTTATCCCTCCCCCCTCACCCCCTCATCCAGACTTTTAAAACACAATGTGTGGATAAAATCTTCTTTCTTCTTAAATGTAAAATGAAAACCATAGAGACCATCAAGATTGTGGAAAACGGGCAAAGTGTCAGGGGCAAAGTGACATGCAGTATGTGGCACTAAAAATGATAGTTATGAAAGTCAAGTAATAACATAAAAAAACCACTTGTGATATAATATTAAAAGAGATTACAAAGATATATGTGCCTAGAAAAAAAAAGGAGTAGATGGAAATATTCCAAAATGCTAACTAACAGTGATGAGAATTTGGTAGCAAGATCAGGAAGAATGTTTGAGTCTTCTCTTTTTTCCTTCTTATCTTCTGTATCATGGTTATATATATATTTTTATAACAAAATGTTTTAAAAATGTGTACTAATTGGAATGACTGAACCTCCTTACACACTTATGACGCTAGTTAACTTGTGTCAAAGAACAACCGAAGACAGTGTTTTCTCGTAAAATTTAATGGTACGATTAGCTGGGCACATTTGCTGGGCTGTGACTCATATTTAGAACTTCAGTTCAGTTCAGTCACTCAGTCGTGTCTGATTCTTTGCGACCCCATGAATCGCAGCACGCCAGGCCTCCCTGTCTATCACCAACTCCTGGAGTTCACTCAGACTCACGCCCATCGAGTCAGTGATGCCATCAAACCATCTCATCCTCTGTCGTCCCCTTCTTCTCCTGCCCCTAAACCCTCCCAGCATCAAAGATTTTTCCAATGAGTCAACTTTTCGCATGAGGTGGCCAAAGTACTGGAGCTTCAGCTTTAGCATCATTCCTTCCAAAGAAATCCCAGGGCTGATCTCCTTCAGAATGGACTGGTTGGATCTCCTTGCAGTCCAAGGGACTCTCAAGAGTCTTCTCCAACACCACAGTTCAAAAGCATCAATTTTTCGGCGCTCAGGCTTCTTCACAGTCCAACTCTCACATCCATACATGACCACTGGAAAAACCATAGCCTTGACTAGAGAGACCTTAGTCGGCAAAGTAATGTCTCTGCTTTTGAATACTTGATGCATGGTGAATATTTCACCTTACCTTGTTAGAAGCAGTCGCTTCCTCATTCACTGGGAGAACTGAAAAATGCATCCAAACAACCACAGAAATTATAACCAGGCACTGGGAGAGAGTAACCAGGAAAGGTTTTAGGGTCTCCAGATCTGAATTCTAGTTTGACATTTGTCCTTACTGGCCCTGGTTTCCTATTTAAACATGTGAATGATGAGAAAATGCCCGGTTCAGCACACTGATTTGCCACGAGAGCAAAACAAAACCACAGAGAACAAGCCACAAGTGGATGTAAAATCAGATGGCCGAGTAGAGATGGCAGAGTGGCTCCTGTAAGATGCTCCTGACCACGCAGGTGGCCTCTGCTCGAGCACTTCTGGGATGGGGCAGCACACCCTCTGTGGACTGACTCATTTCATTGAGGAGAGTTCTGTTGTTACAAAGTAGACGGTACGTTGCATCGGGTCTTAGATGGGCCTCCAGAAAGTTCTGTTCCATTGTCTTAGTTCCATCTCTGGGTTGGGGTCTGGAGTACAAAGAGTGACCACCCTCCCTTGTATTAGAAGTTAAGCTTCCACCAAGGCAGCTGAGCTTGTTTCTCCCATCACACAAAGGGTTCAAAGAGGTTCTAAGGGTTCAGTCAACCAAGGGTTAACTGAGCTTAAAGAAAATAAAGAGTCCACTGAACTAAGGGTTCAGTCACCCAGGACCCCGACACTTGTCTGGTTTTGTCTGCCGCCAGTGCTTTTGCGTTTTGTGTGTCTTGTCCTGTACTTACAAAATTAGGTCTGGGAAGTAAGCACAGGACTTCAGATTTGTCTCGATTACGTTTTATATTGTTAGATCTGGCCTCTGGTTCCATCTTCACGGGGTCTTTGGGGGTCCTGATTCACTCCCTCCTGATTCACTCTTAAAATTCAGATTTTAAGTCTGTCTCTCCCATCATGTGGTAAGAGTGCCTCTATGTTGTAAAAACTCGCTCTGCAGCCCCCAGTTCCCTTCCCAACCTCTGGCTTGGGTTTGTGGCTCCCTCTCTCTCTCTCTAATTTTACTTTCATATGTATTTATTTGGCTGCATTGGGTCTCAGCTGTGTCATGCAAGATCTTGGTTGTAGAGCACAGACTCTCTAGTCGTTGTACACGGGCTAAGTAGTTGCGGCATGTGGGCTCTAAAGCATGTGGGCTTCCGTAGTTAGGACTTGCGGGTTTAGTTGCTGGCAGTCTGTGGGTTCTTAGTTCCCTGACCAGGAATCAAACCCATGTCCCCTACATTGCAAGGCAGGTTCTTAACCACGGAACCACTGGGGAGGTCCCTGTAGCCCTCTTTTGTCTTCATTCAGGACCCCCAGGAACATTATCAGCATCCACTTCCACACACTCTGATTCTTTTGGCCAATGCTCACTTGGTAATTTTTTTTTCTTTTTTGATTTCAGATTTCAGCTTTGCTTTTTAATCTTGAATTTGCCTTTTTTGTGTGTGTTTGTGGAGGAAATGTATTCCTTCCAAACACCCCTACTTCCTCTGTTCTTGACTTATCACAGCTAGAGGGTGACCACACCCAGCCTGGCAGCTGCTTTCATGGGAAGAACCAAATGCAGTGCCTGAGGTTTTCCATTGGTGACCCCTCTTCAAATTAACCCATATGTCATGGAGTGTGGGTGTTGAGGAAATAATTCAGCTCTGCTAACTGCATTCTTCATCTTGCTTAAAGAAAGAGGTTTCAAATGCTTTTGTGAAGTCCTGCTTCATTAAATTTGCAGTATTCTGCCTAATGGAGCTTCCTTGGTAGCTTAGACATAAAGAATCTGCTTGCAATGCAGGAGACCCAGGTTGGATCCCTGGTTGGGGAAGATCCCCTGGTCCAGGAAATTGCAACCCACTCCACTGTTCTTGCCTGGAGAAACCTATGGACAGAGGAGCCTGGCGGGCTAGAGTTCATGGGGTCTCAAAGAGTTGTACAAGATTGAACGACTAACACACACATTCACACTTTGCCTAATCACCTCATCATAGCCCCATCAAAGAGGAGGTTTGGTGAGCTTCCCCAGACATGGCTGATTTTTCATCTTAGTGATCATGGCTCCATTAAGTGCTGAAGACAGTTGCTGTAATAATCCATCTGGCATTTTTCCTGTTCACTGATCTTTGCTTGCACAACCCCTGAGACCCAGTGATGGCTGTGGGAGCTGTCTGGAGATAGGAAGTACTAAGGGGTGGCCTTTTCCTAAGAGGCTTGGTAGGAAGCTAGAAGACAGAGTGTGACTTAGCAATCTGGAACAGTCATGGAGATGATCTGACATTTTGTGTGTCATTGCCTGGAATGGGAGTGAAGTCAGCCTGCAGGGTTCTGACCAGATCCTCCCAGGGCCTGACCACAAAGGTCATGGGCAGCCATTGGCCTTGGCATGTTAATGCTCTAGCTGAAAGGGACAAAGGTTAAACTAACAAAATGTGGCCCTGGAAGGCACTTCAGAGAATGTTTGGACCAGTGCTGCTCAAACTTTACTGTGCACCCACAGGTCATGTGGGAATCTTATTAAAATGCTAATTCTGAGTCAGTTGTTCTGAGGCAGGGCCTTCGAATCTGCATTTCCAGCATATTTCCTGACAATGCCTCCCCNAAAATGTGGCCCTGGAAGGCACTTCAGAGAATGTTTGGACCAGTGCTGCTCAAACTTTACTGTGCACCCACAGGTCACGTGGGAATCTTATTAAAATGCTAATTCTGAGTCAGTTGTTCTGAGGCAGGGCCTTCGAATCTGCATTTCCAGCATATTTCCTGACAATGCCTCCCCTGGCCAGTGGCAACACTTTGTATAGCATGGATTTAGATTATACTGTATTTTTTTTCCAGAGGTAAAAACTGAAGTCTAAGGAAGTGAAATTGACTCCTCAAAGCCACCTTCATGAAATTAACAGTGTCAGTGCTCAGTTGTGTCTGACTCTCTACGACCCCATGGACTGTAGCCTGCCAGACTCCTCTGTCTGTGGAATTTGCCAGGAAAGAATACTGGAGTGGGTTGCTANCCTGGCCAGTGGCAACACTTTGTATAGCATGGATTTAGATTATACTGTATTTTTTTTCCAGAGGTAAAAAGTGAAGTCTAAGGAAGTGAAATTGACTCCTCAAAGCCACCTTCATGAAATTAACAGTGTCAGTTGCTCAGTTGTGTCTGACTCTTTACGACCCCATGGACTGTAGCCTGCCAGACTCCTCTGTCTGTGGAATTTGCCTGGAGTGGGTTGCCATTTTCTTCTCCAGGGGATCTTCCCTATCCAGGGACCGAACCTAGGTCTCCTGCACTGTGGGGAGATTGTTTACCACCTGAGCCATCTTAAGTCCCCCATGAGGTTAAAGCAGGCCCTTTTACCCAGGTCTCCTGGGGCCCAGGGAGGTGTCTGTTTAATTACCAAATTAACTACAAAATTGCTGAACCTAGTAAAACAGGGTTCCCACCCTTTCTTAAGGACCTGTAGTACATGCAGGAGAGGTGAGGTCAGATTCCAAGTATGGACATGCTTGCACAGGCGCACACACGTGTGCATACATGCACACGCACATTCCTATGCTTTTCTGCATTCTCCGTTCTCGTCAATTTTGGTGTGTAGGGAACATGTGGACACATGGGTTAAGGAAACACATGAAGCACGTGGATTATAGCCACATTCAAGGTATTCTTAAATGCAGATTCATTCTGCATTTTCCATAAACTTTTCCATAAAAGTATTCTGGGGAAAGATAGTTATTTTTGACCTATTAAGCAGAAATACAGGCATTCCAGAGTTCTACAAAGGCCATGTTGCTGATAAAATTATGTCCTAGTGATGTCTTCTGAGAGTTTTCATGGTAAAATCTCCAGGTTTTGCTCAGTGAGTTCTGAGCTCCAGCGTTTATAAAGGACCCTGGAGTTCGGGGATTTTCCATAAACTTCTGGTATTGGATTGTTATTGCCTGGTATGACTATTTTTTCCCCCTGAACTCTGTGGGGTAGGGGGGCCCTAAGCAACTTATAAAACCCAGTCAGGAGTGTGTGTGTGTGTGTGTGTGTGTGTGCGTGCGTGTGCATGTGGGTGTATGTCTCCTTGCTGAGAAGTGGGCAGGAAGAAGGGAGATGTTGTCTGGAGTGGAAAAGAGAATCAGAAACATCCTGGAAACAAAAATCTTTCCTCTCCACTAAGTGTTGAATAAATATGAACTGATTAGGGAAAAATTGGGAAAACAAACTCCTGTTTTGGGAGGCAAATATCAATACCTACAGTGGGTTAAGCCTGTTAGTGTCTTGTCCACGGCCTCCCCATCAGCTGGGTAGTAAATTTCTTAGGGCCAAAATCTGGGTCTTCCTGATTTTGTTGTTGTTCTACCAAAGAGCATAGGGAGGGTCTTGCCCCTTGTGGGAGCCAGAAACATCTCTTCAGTGAAATGTCACTCACCTCCAGCATTTATAGGACCTGGCCAGCAGCCTAGAAGGTACTAGAGCATTTCTGAAGATCTAATGGCTCAGATCAGTGGGGCTGCCTCTGGAGCTGGGGGTGGATTAGGTCCCCCAAACCTCAGCTACTCCAGGTTGGAAGAAGGGTGGGGACCTCCCCCTGCCCCTCATCACCCTAGACCTTTGAGGGTTGTTGCTGTTCAGTGGCTCAGTTGTTTCTGCCTCTTTGCCACCCCACAGACTGCAGCACACCAGGCTTGCCTTTCCTCCACTGTCTCTCAGAGTTTGCTCAGATTCATGTTCATTGAGTCAATGATGCCATCCAACCATCTCGTCCTCTGCTGTCCGCTTCTCCTCCTGCCCTCAATCTTTCCGAGCATCAGGGTCTGTTCCAATGAGTTGGCTCTTCTCATCAGGGCATCTCAGCTCTTTCAGTGAGGTTATGTCTTTAGCAGTCCGTTGATGCAGCAGATGTCCAGGGCCTGGATACACCCATTACAATAGGTTAAAAATGTCAGTGAAACTTCTACAGGAGTGGTCCCCAACCTTTCTGGCACCAGGGCAGGGACTAGTTTTGTGGAAGACCATTTTTCCAGCAACTGTGAGTTGTAGGGGATGGTTTAGGAAGAGTCCAGCATGTTACATTTCTTGTGCACTCTATTTCTATTATTCTTACATCAACTCCACCTCAGATCATCGGGCATTAGATCCCAGAGGTTAGGGACCCCTGGACTACAAGAATGTTGCCTTAACCTCAAGACTGTTCTGTTTATTTCCTGATGTTGAAAGCCCAGTCCACCGCAGTTTTCAGGTGGACCATTTGGTCTCTCAATTAAAGCTCATTAGACTACCAATTAATCACAGCTACTTGTAATTACCTAGCCTGGGAAAGCATTCTGGGAAGCCCTTCTGGAACGGCTACCGAGAAGGGTGAGGAAATTGCACCCTCCCTGAGTACATACTCCTTGTTCCCAAATAAACAGCACAGGTGCCTGGAAAGAAAGAGTGAGGCCAGATTGGACTCCACCCAGGTTCCACCCTACCTGGCTAAGGGATCTCAGGGAAAGCATTTGCCTTTTCTCTGCCTCAATTGCCTGATCTGTAAAATGGGCTGAAAGAATTGAAAGTTCCTAGAAACACACCTGATGCATAGTAAGTGCCCACTCTTGCTGTATTTGTTATTTTTAGGGAGTGAAAACGTGGGTTCAGAGCATGGGGCATCACCCCAAGATGTGGAAGTGGGTACTCCTACATGAACCTTGGTGAAGACTGGAAACGTGGGGAGAGGAGGTCAAGGAGGAGGGGGAGTGTTGTGTCTGAAAGGGCATCACATTCAAGAGGAGAAGGGGAGTTGGGTCAGGAGGGTAGTGCAGAACTCATGCCATTTGAATGTTGCCTTTTTTTAAGAGATTTTTTTTTTAATGTGGACCATTTTTACAATCTTTATTGAATTTGTTACAATATTGCTTCTCTTGTTTATATGTTGGTTTTTTGGCCACAAGGCATGTGGGGTCTTATTTCCCTAACCAGGTATCAAACCCACATTCCTGCATTGGGAGGTAAAGTATTTAACCATTCGACCACCAGGGAAGTCCCTGAGCATTGTCTTCTGGAGTTAGTGGTGGCCCATCAGAGTGGGCACAGAGAATTCTTTTGAAGGGCAGTAGGGACAGTAGGTCCCTTTTGAAGGGCAGTAGGTGGAGAGGTGTGCAGAGCCTGCTGGGGGTGGGCCTTGGGTACCAGGAAATAAGCTTTGGCCAGTTTGGTCCTTGTGTTTCAGACTATGAGTAGGGCTCGGATAGGTGGGACCTGGCTGGTGTTGAGAACATGAATCCAGGTGTGGGGTGCAGGGGGCCCCTGAGAGACAGAGGAGGGGCTCGGCAGCCCCCTCTCTCATGGATGAAATCAGGCTGCTGCGAGTGGGAACAAGAGGCTTGGGCTGGGACCCCATCTCCCCGAATCCCCCTGAGTCCAGGGATGACCAGTGGGTCTCCTCCCCTCCTGGATGCTGCAAGAGATCCCTGCAGGGTCCCCAGGGCATGTGGCAGGGGCAGTGGGTGCATTAGGAAGAGACCCTGCGTCTGAAATATACAAAAGCTTGAAGGAAGGGTCCTTCGGTATCACTGGGAGCTTACATCTGCGGACGTCGTTAGGAGAAGGATCTGGAGATGGGAGAAGAGGGAGGAGGTGGGAGACTCCAGGCCTGGCTTTGACTGGTCCTTGGCTTTGATGACGGGAACTGTGACAGGCTGGATGTCCGCGGGCCAGCCCGGCCCGGGTCTATGGCTCTGTCGTTTGAGAAGACAGGCACAGCCTGTGAACTGTTCGCAGTGAGTGTTCAGTGGAGAGTGTGGTATTTCGAAAGGGCTTGGCACGTTTTCTGAATGTTTCTGGCTGCCTGCCCAGCTCTGAGTTTCCTGTTCATAGCTCCTTCCATGTGTCACAGCTGAGGATTAAAGCCCTAACAGGCATCATTGGAGCCCACTTTCTCCTTTCGCCTGGCCTCTGTACAGCTGGGTCTTCTGACAAGCTTTGAGGCCTCGCCCTCCTGTGTGCTGAGCAGCCCTGGAGCTCTCTAGAAAAAGAAAACTGCCATCAGCAACCCAATTCCGGGCTAATTTTCGAGATGCACTTTTGTTTTTAATAACCACCGTCAGCTCAGCGGGCTTCACAGGTGGGAAAAGAAACGCCACGGGCTGAGCCTGGGTTACCGCCTCTGGTGGGGCCAGCCGTTCCCGCAGCCTCCAGTCACGAGGAAAGGAATGGGTAAGAAGATGGATTTGCAACTTTAGCTTTTGTCTCTGCACTTCCCCCCCTCCTTTTCCCTTTGTTTACTTATNCGGGCTGAGCCTGGGTTACCGCCTCTGGTGGGGCCAGCCGTTCCCGCAGCCTCCAGTCACGAGGAAAGGAATGGGTAAGAAGATGGATTTGCAACTTTAGCTTTTGTCTCTGCACTTCCCCCCCTCCTTTTCCCTTTGTTTACTTATACGCTGGAGTATTTAGGAAGGAGGAATGCAGTCTGATAAAACAGTATTGTGCTGTTTTTTAAAACAAGATTTGAAGGATTTCTTAGTGTTCTGTGACTCTGTAGGCATATTTAAAACCCTGAGTGTGCCTGTGAGCCCTACTAATAGATCGCCTGTGACTGTTGCTGTTGTTATAGTCGCTCAGATGTGTCTGACTCTTTGCAACCCCGCAGATTGCAGCCCGCCAGGCTCCTCTGTCCATGGGTTTCCCAGGCAAGAATACTGGAGTGGGTTCCTCTTTCCTTCTCCAGGGGATCTTGCTGACCTGGGGATCAAGCCTGCATCTTCTGCATTAGCAGGCAGGTTCTTTACCACTGAGCCACCTGGGAAGCTCCATCTATGATTACATATGTTTTATTCTATGGAAGATTAACTAAGAAATATGGGGGAGGTATATGACTATATACTTCCTCTTAGCCAGCAAAGGCTTCTCTGGTGGCTCAGATGGTAAAGAGTCTGCTTCTAATGCAGGAGACCTGGGTTCCATCCCTGGGTCGGGAAGATCTCTTGGAGAAGGAAATGGCAACCCACTCCAGTATCTTTGCCTGGGAAATTCCATGGACAGAAGGTCGCGAAGAGTTGAGGATTACTAAGCGACTAACACACACAGCCATATACATCATGAGGTTTAAGTGAAGGATATTGTAATGTCGTTTTTTTTTTTTAAATGTTTTTTAAATTTGTTACAATATTGAGTCTGTTTAATGCAGAATGGGAAGGTGAAATCTTAACCACTCAACCACAAGAGAAGTCCCTGTAAAGTCCTTTTAAAATGCTGTAGCTGGTGGCAGAATTAAGACTGACTTTATGACTTTCCTTTATGCTTCTACGATTCTAGAGTGGCATCATCTCAGCTGTGTTTGGCTGAAGGCATTGCATTACTATAAACTGACATCACTGATTGCATTTAAGATTATAATATACTGTATTATCAAGACTTGTGCATGCTTCCTTCCATACAGACTTACAATGGAATCTTGAAAATTTGAGTGTGGTTTTTGTTGTTGTTGCTGTTTATTGGCTTTTATTTTTACTGGGCTCTGGAAACTGGGTCCGTTTGCTGGGGCCAGGAAATCACTCAGATACCAGGACTGGCCATTACCCCCAGAGCAGAGGCCTGTGTAGGTCAGGGAGTCCTGGTCAGACATCACTGTATTGAGCATGCTTTTTCAGAGGCGTTGCAAGTATTACACCTGAAGTTGTAAGGAGACTGTAGGCTCTCAGGGGACAGTCCATATTGTCTTATTGAGTGAGTGAGTGAAAGTTGCTCAGTCATGTCTGATTGTTTGCGATCCAATGGCCTATGGATCCATGGAATTCTCTAGGCCAGAATACTGGAGTGGATAGCCTTTCCCTTCTCCAGATCTTCCCAACCCAGGGGTTGAATCCAGGTCTCCTGCATTACAGGTGGATTCTTTACCAGGTGAGCCACAAGGGAAGCCCAAGAATACTGGAGTGGGTAGCCTATCCCTTCTCCAGGGGATCTTCCCAACCCAGGAATTGAACTGGGGTCTTCTGCATTGCAGGCGGATTCTTTACCAACTGAGCCATCAGGGAAGCCTTATTGGACACCCTTGACCTCCATATACTCGATAATAGTGTTGTTGGGTTAGTCAGAATTCGAGAAGTTTAAGGAAAGAAGAAAACAAAATGAGGGTAACTGTTCAATTCAGTTTGAATCTTGCTCTCACGCCAAATGTGACTTTGCACGGTGGCTGTGAGCACACAAAGGGCTAGATGGTGGAAAGGACAGCTCACAAGGTGCAGCGAGTGACTGGGTGGTCTGCGGAATCGCTGTGCCCACCTACGGCCGCCTGGGGGCCACCCTGTGTGTGCTGGGGGCGGGGGAAGTCTGTGTTCCCCTGGAGGTGGGCGGGTTGCTGGGGAAAGGGGAGATGTGCTGTCTAGAAGGACTGGGGACATTTCTTGACATTTCTGAATTTGATCTTCCTGTTCGCAGTGATGAATTTTCTTTATTTGAAAATGTATTTTTTTAGAGTTTCAGTAATATTTGTTCTAATTTACTTTATATTATTATACTTTTAATACTTTTCACAGTTTTTTAAACCTAAAAGTTAACTTAGATATTAGTACATTTTATTTTTTTATTAAAAAAAATTTTTATTAGTGTATAGCTGATTGACAATGTTAATTTCAGGTGTACAATAAAGTGTAAAATTATATATAAAGCCACTCTTTTTCAGATTTTTTTTCCCATATAGGTCATTACAGAGTATTGAGTAGAGTTCTCAATGCTATACAGTAGGTCCTTGGTGGTTATTGTATATCAGTAGTATGTATATGTTAATCCCAGATTCCCAATTCATCCTTCCTGTCTTTTCCCTTTGGTAACCATAAGTTTGTTTTCTATGTAAGTGAGTCTGTTTTGTTCTGTAAATAAGTTCACTTGAATAATTTTTATATCCACATCAGCGATATCAAATGGTATTTGTCTTTCTCTGACTTCACTTAGGATGATCTCTGGATCCATCCACATTGCTAAAAATGGCATTATTCCATTCTTTTCACGGCTAAGTAGAATTCTGTTCTGTGTGTACACGGATATATGCCACGTCGTCTTTATCTATCCATCTGNAATTTTTATTAGTGTATAGCTGATTGACAATGTTAATTTCAGGTGTACAATAAAGTGTAAAATTATATATAAAGCCACTCTTTTTCAGATTTTTTTTCCCATATAGGTCATTACAGAGTATTGAGTAGAGTTCTCAATGCTATACAGTAGGTCCTTGGTGGTTATTGTATATCAGTAGTATGTATATGTTAATCCCAGATTCCCAATTCATCCTTCCTGTCTTTTCCCTTTGGTAACCATAAGTTTGTTTTCTATGTAAGTGAGTCTGTTTTGTTCTGTAAATAAGTTCACTTGAATAATTTTTATATCCACATCAGCGATATCAAATGGTATTTGTCTTTCTCTGACTTCACTTAGGATGATCTCTGGATCCATCCACATTGCTAAAAATGGCATTATTCCATTCTTTTCACGGCTAAGTAGAATTCTGTTCTGTGTGTACACGGATATATGCCACGTCGTCTTTATCTATCCATCTGTTGACAAGCTGTGAGGAGTTTTAAAAGAAGCCTATGGACTGTCTCTACTCAACAGTTTTTTTTTTTTTATGATTCTTTATTATTCAGCTTTTATTCTTTAACACACAAACCTTTGGGGGCTCTGTTAAGCTGCCGAGGAATGAACCTCTCAGGCAAGTTCACGGAGTGGCTAAGAGCCACTTCTTAAGTATTGTCTTTAAAAACATACAGACAACACATGCTTATGGTCAAAAAGACAATTGAAAAAGAATATATAGAGATGAATTTAAAGGGTAAAACATAAAAACCTAACATTGTGAGATAAATACTGTTAGTGTTTGGGTGGGTGTGGTTTTCTCAAAACACATTTACATTTTGGAAAAAGCATGCTTGGACTGTCCATGCTGTTTTATTGCCTGCTTTTGCCTTCCAGCAGTGTGTTGTGAGGGCCTTGTCCTGCTAAGGAACTTCTTCCTACAAAAGCTTTTGAATCGCATGACATAGATGAGTTATTGAATCATGCTGGTATATGTGATTTTTCTCTTTTCTATTATTAACATCCCCCAAACTAACATACTTGTAGGGGATCCTATACATCTCTTCTTAGTCTTTCCTTGGAATAATTCCCAGAGGTCAAGGGCATCAGTGTGTTTAAAGTTCTCGGTTCTGTTAATCAGTCTAGGAAAGTGCTAGTCATGTGCACCCCTCCAGCACTGTATGAACACCTTTTTCTCACACTTTCACCAGCACTGGGGTTTTTACTTTTTTTTTTTTTAAGTATTCTAATCTGATAACTGGAAAGGAGTCTTCTGTTGTCTTAATTTGATTTAAGGACACTTTTTTTGTGAAACCTCTGACTTCCTATTCTGCCCCTTTGGGTTCAGCTTCTTGTCTTCTTTTGGTTAGTCATCATCAAACCAATCCTCGCTCAGAGTAACTTTTGCCAACCTAATTTCTGTGGTCTTTGACCTCATTTGATGTCTCTCAGCAAGCTCACTGAGGGTGTGGGGAGTTGAATGCTTTTGCTGACTTTTTACCATTTGAACAACCCAGAGCAAACTCAATCTTTTTATCTCCTTTTTATCTATTAAATTTAGAGATAAGGACTGACTGTCCACCCCACCACATGATTGAACTGAGGACATTAAGGGAAAGGCTAGAGGAATGTTCTTTAAATAGAAAAAAGTAAAATAAAATACTAAATAGTACTATTACTATTGTTATTAATATGAAGTTTATATATAGCCTCACCTTATAAAGTATCTAGTTTTCAGAGAGCTGTGTGCTGAAATTTTGGTGATGTTGTCGAAATAGTTCTAAACTTGAACACATGCATGTATTTCAACATATTTCTTTGTTCTTAGATCAGTAGCACAGGGACGTAGTTTGAAGATGGATTTATTTTATTGCTCGCTTATCTGCACATGGGACCACATGCTAGTCTTCTCATATCCCATGGTCACTATCCACTTGCTCTGCTCTGATCCCCAGTCAGAACTTTTCAAAGGCAGAGCCTGGTTTTACGTGTTCCTCTCTTTCCAGGACCTGGTTTGGGGTCTGACGCCCTTTGAGGGTGGGGAGCATAAATATTTTTCGAATGAGTCAGCTGAAGCGAGCTAGGAACATTTTAACCCAACTCCCCAGGGAAATGAATATCCCCCTCAAGAGGGATTATGGAAGATTCAAAAATGGAGCTTTTTTCCTGGGGTGCATTGACTGTTTTCTTTGTTTAGTTTGGTGTGGGTTGGTTTCTGTTTCTACTGAGTACAACTTTAAAGCTCTGAATGGGTGTGAAGCGGATGAATTCCAACCAGGGCTAGATACAGGAAAATGGAGACGGCGCCTTTAGTGAGTGCAAGTCCCATGGACTTGCCACAAGTATGGAAGGCTGTACAGGGGCTACAGGATTTCACTCTGACCTCAGTGGTCAGCTGTTCAAATCAGGGTCAAGTGCATGTTCAGCAACGGTCTCATAGTGGATGAGTAAAAATGATGGCAAATTACCAATAACCAGTAGAGCACTTCCTTAATGTGGGACCCCCGGTTCTGCGTGCCTTGTGTATGAGGGAGTCTTTATTATCATCTTACTTTGCAGATTAAGAAATGGAAGCACAGAGATGTGATTTGCCTGAAGTCACATCAGCAGTTAGCGCACGCCCTGGGGTTCATGAGACAGCCTCACTCTAGAGCTCACAGGCTGCTGGACTTGAGGGATGATGAATGAAAACACACGGTTCATGTGCTTTTGAACAAACAGCACACAATTCAAAAGGCTTTAAAAAGGTTATGCAACCGAGTCTTTCCCTGTTTCTCATCCATAGGTGACTGTTACTAGTCTCTTCCACCTCTTTGTCACTATATCTGTCAGCGTGCTCTCTTTGGAGAGCCAATGGGGGATTGATATGTATGCAGATGTATTAATATATAGGTATTGACATAGCTGTTTCAGCCTCCTGTTATATACGTGTCTGTCTATATCTCTCTAGGAAGAGTTTTTTTTTTTTTAACTTTTTATTTTGTATTTGAATATAGGTGATGAATGGGCTTCCCCAGTGGCTCAGTGGTAAGGAATCCTCCTGACAACGCAGGAGATGTGGGTTCCTTCTCTGGGTTGGGAAGATCCCCTGGAGAAGGAAATGGCAACCCACTCCAGTATCTTCACCTAGGAAAACCCATGGAGCTTGGTGGCATACAGTCCATGGAGTCGCAAAAGAGTCGGACACGAATTGACTAAACAAATAATAGCTGACTGACTATTTTGTGATAGTTTCAAGTGAATAGCCAAGGGACTCAGCCGTACATATATATGTATCCATTCTCCCCCAAACTTCCCTCCCATCCAGGCTGCCAAGTAACACTGAGCCAAGTTCCTTGTGCTACCCAGTAGTCCTTGTTGGTTATCCGTTTTAAACAGAGCAGTGTGTACACATCCATCTCAAGCTCCCTCACTATCCCTTTCCCCCAGCCAGCAAGATTCTTATAAGGTATGGATTGGCTCATGCTATTATGGAGGCTTGAGAAGTCCCGGGAGCTGCCATCTATAAGCTGGAGACCCAGGAAAGCAGATGGTATAGTTAGAAGGCCAGAGAGCAATGGTGTAGACTCCTGTCCAGTCCAAAGGCTTAAGAATCAGAATTGCCAAGTGCAGGAGAAGATGGACGTCCTTGATCAAGTTTTCAGGCAGAGTTAATTCAATCTTCCTCTGCCTTTTTGCCCTATTTAGGTCCCCAAGGGATTGGAGGAAGCCCACCCACCCTGGAAAGGGGGCTATTTGCTTTACTCCGTTCACCAGTTCAGGTGCTAATCTCTTTCAGAAACACCCCCACAGACACACCAGCTATCTGGAGGTTTCAGTTGCAGAAAACTAACCATCATACACTAAGGACATATACTCTTCTGTGCGTTGGTGCATGCTAAGTTGCCTCAGTCCTGTCTGACTCTTTTCGATGCTATGGACTAGAGCCCACCAGGCTCATTTGTCTGTGAGATTCTCCAGGAAAGAATACCAGAATGGGTTGCCATGCCCTCCTCCAGGGGATCATCCTGACCCAGGTCTCTTGCATTGGCAGGCAGATTCCTTTCCACTGAGCCACCAGGGAAGCCCGCGCTCCTCTGTACTTGGTTCTAAATCTGCATCAAAAAAAGCTTCCTTTTAACCTTTTGCTGACTCAAGTTGTCTGCAGTCTTCTGCTATCACAACTGATGTTGCAATGAATAACAAATAGCCATGCCTCTGTCCTTTTGCAGAAGTGCTAGCAAGGGTATTTGCTGGCTGAATTCCTAGAAGTGGAACTGCCAGGTCAAAGGCTGAGTGCTTTTGTGATTTGATGTATATTTCAAGATTTCCCACCTGTCACAACAGGTTGTAACAATTAACACCCACCCCTGCCAGGAATGTTTGAGAGAGTATTTCCTCATGTGCCTACCAAAATAGGTATGCTAGCAAACTGGTGGGTGTTTTTGTTGTTTTTAAATTTTTCATATCTTATATAACTGAGGGTTTTTAGACTTTACTTTCTTAAAGATTTCTTTCTTTTTTTTGTCTTTAAGTCTTTTTAAGTCTTATAAAGTCTTTAAGACCATTTTTTTAAGTCTTTATTGAATTTGTTACAATGTTGCTTCTATTTTACCTTTTGGGTTTTTGGCCACAAGGCATATGGGATCTTAACTCCCTGGCCAGGGATCAAACCCATACACCCTGCACTGGAAGGTGAAGTCTTAACCACTCGACTGCCAGGGAAGTCCCTAGACTTTCTTTTTGGAAAGCACTTTTAAGTTCACAGCAAAATTGAGGGGAAGGTACAGAGATTTCCCATATAACCCTTGCCCCACATGTGTATAACCTGCTCCATTGTCCATATGGCCCCTTCCCACAGTGGTTCATTCCTTACAACCGATGAACCTACACTAACACGTCATTATCACCCAAAGTCCATCGTCTGCCTTAAGATTCACTCTTGGTGTTGTATATTCTGTGTGTTGAGACAAATGTAGGATGACATGTACCCATCATTATAGGGTCACACAGGGCATTTCACTGTGCTTTACCTGTTCATCTCTCCTTCCAGCCCCTGGCAACCACTTAACTTTTTACTGCCTCCATAGTTTTGGGCTTCAATGGTTGCTCAGAAGGTAAAAAACCTGCCTGCAATGCAGGAGACCCAGGTTTGATTCCAGAATTGGGCAGATCTGGAGAAGGCCATGGCAACCCACTCCAGTTTTCTTGTCTGGTGAATTTCAAGGAGAGAGGAGACTGGTGAGTCAAAGCTCATGGGCTGCAAAGAGTCAGACACGACTGAGTGACCAGCACTGTTTCCACACTTTCACCTCTTCAGAATATAAATATTATGTAGTCTTTTGAGACGGACTTCTTTCACTTAGGATTTTGCACTGAAGACTTCTTCATGTCTCTTCATAGCTTGAGAGCTCATTTCCCTTCAGCACCGAATAACATTCCATCGTCTAAACGGGCCACACTTAAATTATCCATTCACGCCCTGAATGGTATCTCAGCTGCTAGCAAGCTTTGACAATTATTAAGGCATCTATTAAGCGTCCATGTGCAGGCGTTTGTGTGGATGTACGTTTTCAGCCCCTTTGGGTAAACATCAAGGAGAGAGACTGTGGGACCCTACAGGAAGAGTTTGTTTAGTTTTATAAGAAACTGTCAGACTGTCTTCCAAAGTGGTGGCACCTTTCTGCCTTCTCACCAGCTGTGATTGAGAATTTCTGCTGCTTCACATCCCTGATGGGATCTGCTGTCAGTGTCGTAGATTTTGGTTGCTCTGTTGTTTAGCTGATAGGTCGCGTCTGACCCTTTTGTGACTCCGTGGACTGTAGCCCTCCAGGCTCCTCTGTCCATGCGATTTCCCAGGCAAAAGTGCTGGAGCAAGTTGCCACTGGTCATTCTAATATGTGTGTAGTGGCATTGAGATTGTTTTAAAACCAGCTGTGATCACAGCAGTTGTTTTTTATGCCTTGTGGGTGTCCACCCATGGGGCAGCACGGCTGGGCAGAGCAATCTGTTTGCAGCCTTTGAGGACCACACAGAGGGGCCAGGCAATAGCCTGAGTTGAGGGTGATAAACATCGTGAAAGACACATGGCTGCTGAGACAGTGGCGAAGGGCTGGGTGTGAGTCACCTGGTGAGGGGGAGTCTTTGTGAGGAGGGGTGAGGTCTGAGGCAGAGGGGCAGCAGGATTTGAGCCCATTGGAGGGGAGAGGAAGCTCAGTATGTGGGGGCTGAGTGAGTGGGAGGGAGCTTAGAGACGCAGGCAGGGGCCAGATCACGGTGGTACAGGCAGTGGTGGGGCCATGATAAGGAGCCTGGATTTCATTCTGAACTTGCCAGTCACAGGCTGGGGAGATGGTGCCTGCGTGTGCACAGCCTTACCTCCCAGACCACAAGTGTTCACCTGTGTGACATTAGGCAGACCCAGTCCCTCTGTGCAAGCACTGGGGGTTGTTGTTTTATTTATCAGAGACAGTGGTAGGCTGGCGCCCAGGACACGGCACTCTCTCGCCCAGCCCTGAATTCCTGGGTGTGTGACAAGCGACAGGTGCTCTGCCCGAACCCGGAGGCACAGACATTCCACAGAAGCACCCTCTACCCTCCCAGGAACAAAACTCGTGCACCAGGGACTTGCTTGGCATCTCCACTTTTACTAAATTAACGAAGGGTTTTAAGAAATGGTCCTTGAGTGTTCAGTCCAGGCTGAGCCTTGTGCTCAGTGCTTCTGGGGATGAGAGGAGCAGAAGGAAGGGAAAACCCAGAGAGGAAGATGGTGAGCAGTGGCTTCCTGTGCAGCTTCAAGACAGAATTGCGTGTTGACGCCAGAAGGCAGGCAGGAGCAAGCGGGGAAGGGGCCCGGCTGCTCTGGCTCCAGATGAGATGGGAGGCCTTGCAGAGCATGGTGGGAGCTGCTTGCAGGGGCTGGAGCTTCTCTTCCGTCCTTCTGTGGAGGAGCAGGTAACGTGTTCCTTCTGTCTTTAGAGGTGAACAAAGGCCTCTTTCCTCAAGGCTGCGGGGTAGGCCACGGATGGAACTGGGACTGGCCCCTAACACTGAGCTCCTTGGGTGCCCAAACAGATCAAAATCCCTCAGCCTCGTCACTGGAGGAGGGCTTTCTCTCTGTAGCTGGCATGCTCTTTCGCTCTGGCCTCTTAGGTTCCATTATTATGGGGTTGCTCTGTTTCTGAGTCTGGAGTGTTGGCAGGACCCTGCAGAAGGGCTGGACCACACCCTCAGATGCCTGAGGTAGGGCTCGAAGCTCAGAGATGCTTCCCTCTTGTGAAGAAACACAAGGAACTGAGGTCGGGTGTTTTGGGGTGGGCTCTTGGGGTCCTCCCTAGGGCACACTGGTCATTTGTGACCAGAGCAGAGTGGGAATTAGTGTGTGTGTGTGTGTGTGTGTGTGTGTGTGTAGGTGAGGAGTCAGGAATGAAGCCTTTAGGAACTGCTGATCAAGAAGATGTGTTCAGGGATATGGGTTTCCATGGAGATAGGACTACCTGGGCGGATGGTCAGACAGCTGGGAGATCAGTTAACATCTCAGGGAGCTTTGCCTCCTGGTCCAGGGAAGGGAGGGCAGGGTTTGTTACTGAGGAGAAGGGACTCTGCAGGTGAATTCCAGGTGCTTGATCCAAACAGAGTGGCCCAAACGAACACAACCATGGGGCAGAGGCTGGGACTGTCTAGTAATAAAGTGTTCAATAGTCACTCACTTGTATCTGACTCTTTGCAACCCATGGACTGTAGCCCGTCAGGCTCCTCTGTCCATGGAATTCTCCAGGCAAGAGTACTGGAGTGGGTTGCCATTTCCTTCTCCAGGGGATCTTTCTGACCCAGGGATAGAACTCAGGTCTCCCACATTGTAGGCAGATTCTTTACCATCTGAGCCACCAGGTAAAAGATGGTGGCAGTGAAAGGAATGTGTACAAAGGACAAGTCCAGAAACATATTTATCAAACTGGAACTGCCTCTGTACTAATTGCAACTGAAATCACTCTTTTAGGATTCATAGACTTCTAGGCTTTTCTGATATCTGTGTTCAATCTGTCTATGACAATGATATGACCAGCTTTAAAGACTAAAATTTCAGTGAGAGTATTCGCAAGTTTGACGTCTGAAGGCTTCAGACATTTCCAGAATCAGAGAACAAATGAATGATGGTACTGCTGGAGAACTAGGTGATGGTGTGATTATGTCTTTTGTGGAAGTGTGCCTTGTTTTTGTTTTTTTTTTTATCATTTGAGGGAAAATGATTGGAAATGGACAGACACAGTTGTACATTATCCTCTTTATCTAAAGATGCTGAATCTCTTGACAGTGGTTGAGGTTGACAGCGTTGCTCTCATGACTGTGTCCACTCTGTCAGTTATGCCAACAACCTATTCCAACGTGGTCACAGAGCCAACACATTCCTCAACCATGAATATGATCCCAGAGGTTGTTGTGGTTTCCCTCGTTTCATTCCTGGACTTAGTGAGAGGGCAGACTTGACCGGAAATCTGGGACAACTTTTCTCAAGCATTTTATTACCTGGCTCTCACTTGCTGGCCCTTGGATCTCTTTGCTCTGGGCTGATTTTTCGTCATCCTGTCCTGGAGGGGCCAACAGAGCCTCCAGCCCCCGAATGAGCCAGGATCAGCCACCATGCTGCCCCTCCTGGCAACATCTGGGTGCTTTACAGACGTTTCCTGTGCTCTGTACACAGGCTTTACTATTTCCAATGTGTCCAAAGGGAGCCTGGGCTCAGGACTGGCAGGGACGGGCAGCTGCCACCTCCCGACGATGGCGGATGAATGGCATGGTCATCTGTTGGGCTCCCAGTTGAGCTTAATGCTTCACTGTGCTGATGTGATCATGAGACTCCAAGAGGCAAAGTGCTAGTCAGTGAGTGGCTCTTTTTGCAATGTATTTGAACTCCTATTTGTAGAAGTGCTGAAGCTGTCAGAGTTTGTTCACATGAGAAATATAGTTAAGGCTCCTGTCTACCATTTCTGATGAGAGTTTTTAAAGGGCATTATGTGCAGGGTTATTTTCTAGCCTCTGAAATGACCTGTTGATAATTTTTAAGCTGAAATCAATACCATACATGCAATAAAGTAAAAATTCAACCATAGTACAAACTCAATAGATATTTCTCTGGAAGGTTTAAACATCCCCTGCCTGAAATAGGTGAAAGAAACCTGGTTTCACAGATCATACCATCTATCTGTTAATAAATAATCTGTATATCGGTAAGATAATAGAGGACAAATGTTAATGAATATGTAGAGAAAAGGAAACATTTGTACACTGTTGGTTGGAAGGTAAATGGGTACAGCCACTTTGGAAAACAGTACGGAGGTTCCTCAAAAAGTTAAAAATTGGACTAGCATATGACCCAGCAATTCCACTTCTGGGTATATATCCAAAGGAAATGAAATTGGTATCTCAAAGAGATACCTATGTTCCCATGTCCACTGCAGCATTATTCGTAATAGCCACGACATGGAAACTATCTGTTTGTCAGTAGATGAATGGGTAAAGAAGGTGGGGTACATACTGGACATACAATATTATTCAGCCATGAGAAAGGAAATCCTGTCTTTGGCAAGAACATAGCTTGAGGACGTTAAGCCAGACAGAAAGACAAATACTGTGTGATATCACTTACATGTGGAGTCCAAAAATGCGAAACTCAGACAGAGAGTAGAGTGCTACTGCCAGGGCTGGGGAGTAAGCGAATTGTGGAGATGTTGGTCAAAAGGTACAAACTTCCAGTTATAAGATGAATAAGTCTGGGGAATGTCCCTGGTGGCCTGGTGGTTAAGATTCTGCCTTCCAATGAGGGGTGTGGCGGGGGTAGGGGGTGTGGGTTTGATCTCCAGTTGGGAAGCTAAGATCCCACATGCCTAGGGGCCAAAATACCAAAACATGAAACAGAAGTAATATTGTAACAAATTCAGTAAAGACTCTTTAAAAAAGAAACAAATTTGGGGATCCAATATGCAGCATTGGAAAGACCCTGATGCTGGGAAAGATTGCAGGCAGGAGGAGAAGGGGGTGGCAAAGGATAAGATGAGCGAACTCTGGAAACCAGTGAAGGACAGGGAGACTCGGCATGCTGCAGTCCATGGGGTCTCAGAGAGTTAGAAACGGCTTAGCCGCTGACCACCAGCAAGTGGACAGCATGCTGGTTGCAGCTAATGTATTGAATACTTAAAAATTGCTGAGTAAACTTTGAAGGTTCCCACCGCAAAAAAAGACGTGGTAGTTATGTGATGAGGTGGAGATATTAGCTGACAGTATGGTGGTCATATTTGTCAGTATTAAAATGTATCAACACATTGTACAGTCCTAAACTTACCCAGTGTAATATGTAAATTGTATTTTGATTAAGCTGGAAAACAAGCAACATTATGTACAAGTAAAATTATGTACAAAAAATTACCGCATTTCTTTCCTGGAGAGAAAATACATGCTTCTTGTCAGAGGTGATGGAATGGGTATCTATTTGACTTGTTGATTTAAAAACATCTTATGTGATACTTGCCATGACAACCTCTTCTGAACACATTTCCCTCAAGGTTTAAGCACTTCTCCAGATGAATACAGTGGGTTACTGAGCTGACTCATAGGGAGGAGAGGTTACATTTTTGCTATTGTAATGATGTGGGAAATCGCACCCCACATCACTCACCAGGCTTAAATATTTCTCATCAACCTCAAATTCTGAGATTTACTTAATTACGAGATCAGAGTTCTAAGATTTCCCGCTCCCCCAACCCCAGTTATAATACTGAAGAAATTTAGGTAATGGGGACATGGTGGATAGAAACTAGGTTCATAGGAAAGTAAAAAATGCTGGGGTGGGGTGGAGGAGGGGTGGTGGAGGCAGACACTTCCTTTAGTCTGGAACTGATATCTGGATCATAAACTGTTGTTCCAGGGAAAACTTCTGGGTGTGAACAAGCCCCCGGAACTAGACTCTCTTCCTCTGCCTGGCCCCTGTCTGCCCAGTCAGTGTAGAAAATGGTGTGGCTGCATTAGGGGACCCACTCAGCTACATATAGACAGAACAAACATCACCCTCTATGATGTAGGTCAGTGTTTGTTTCTCTTGATTGCTTGTTGGAATCACCTGGGAGCCTTAAGAAACATTGGTGCCTCAGCCCCACCCCTGGAGAAGGCAATGGCACCCTACTCCAGTACTCTTGCCTGGAAAATCCCATGGACGGAGGAGCCTAGTGGGCTATAGTCCATGGGGTTGCTAAGAGTCAGACACGACTGAGCGACTTCACTTTCACTTTTCACTTTGATGCATTGGAGAAGGAAATGGCAACCCACTCCAGTGTTCTTGCCTGGAGAATCCCAGGGACGGGGGAGCCTGGTGGGCTGCCCTCTCTGGGGTCTCATAGAGTTGGACACGACTGAAGTGACTTAGCAGCAGCAGCTCCACCCCGAGAGGTTCTGATGGAATAAGACTGAGACAGCCTGGGGAGAGTGATTTTTTAAAGAGAACTCTCTGGGGTAGCTGGTCTAATGCGGGCTGAGAACCACTGACCCGGGAAATAGACAGCTGTAATTTCTGTAAATTGCTCAAGTCAACAAGAAGCTGGCTAGCACAAGAGTTGTCCTGAGTGATTGCTAAATCCCTCTGCTGGGGGAATTTAGGTCCATTTCCCAGAAAGCTTCTCCTTGGACATGATCGCGGGCTCTCTGTCCTAACTGTGTGGTTTGAATTTTCTAAGGGACTGTGGGTATAAGCAGTGTGAATGGAGTGCTTTCACTCATCGGGCAAAGATGGGAACATCGGCTCTGCTCCAGCTATGGCCAGTCAGGGGAAGAGCTTACCTTTAGGCATCTGATGAGTATCACGGAGAGAAGAAGTCAGCCATACAGAATCTGGGGTGCTGGCGCTACAGGGAGGCAGAGAGGAAGCCAAGGGCTCAGAGGAGGTGGAGACGGCCACCCTGGCTTCCCCTGGTTGGAGGGGTGGGAACTACCCTGGAATGCCCTCCAAAAGGGGCATACAGTATAGACGATGAACGTGGGAGGAGGAGGAGGAGGAGGGAGTCTTGAGCTGGAGGAGGAAGAAGGATGGCATTCTGGGTAGAAAGAAGGAGGGAGAAACGGGAAAACTGGCAAGGAGACTGGTATGTGATTTGACCTCAGCCTGGAAGCATCCAGGCCACAGGAGACTTTGTCAGAAAGATGGAGTCGAGGGAGGCAGGGCAGGTCTGGAACAAGAGCAAGGGTTCTGGGCTTTATCCAGAGGAGTGGGGCGCCCTGCGGGGGTGGGGCTTGACTGCCAAGACCGAGCAACAGGCAAGTCAGGGCTTGCCTAGCATTATTTATCCAGCTATCTGGATGCTCTAGCAGAGAAGTTTCAGTATAAACGTTTCATTTGACAAAGTGAGAAAAAACCCCGTTTAGGTCCTGCACGTCCGTTCTGCAGCCACAAGGTCAGACTTCTCCTTGTCACTACCTTATCCATCTCTCCTTTTCTCTACTTTTTTCCTCCCCAGTCCTCCTCCTGAGGGAGAAATGGAAGAGCTTCCCACACAGGTAATCTTGTCTCAAATAGTAACAGTGAAACAGAGAATAAAAAGATTCTCTGGTCGTTAAGAGGTTTGATGGTTTGCACAGTATTTATTTCATTTTTGGCCGTGTTGACTCTTACATAAATATGGTAGCTGCTTGTTTAAAAAGTCTTTTCACAACACAGTAATCACATTGAAAGGTCAGTCAGGTTTTGGCACAAATGGCCAACATGCTTCTGCCAGTGATGGTTCTGGATTAATTGTATCGCTTCTAAAAGTTCATCAATGTATTTTGAGAATTTTATTTCATAAGAAAGTGTTGCTAGTGATTCTGTCTAAAAGGGGAAGAAAGAGAGGGAGTGATTTCTCTATAATTGAGGTAACTTTCTCTAAGTTTGATTTTAAACCATCTCAGAGGTAGAACGGATTGGTCATTACCAGAGGCACGGGGTGGGGAGGATAAAAATGGCTGAAGGGGTCAAAATGTAGAGTTCCGGTTACAAAATAGACAAGTTCTGGGATGTCACATACAGCCTAATGACCGTAGTTAAGAATATTGCATGTTTGAAAACTGCTAAGAGATTAGATCTTATCACAGGAAAAGAAATTTGTGGCTGTGGGTAGCAATGGTTATTCACTAGGCTTGTGATCATTTTGTAATATATGCAAATATTCAGTCGTTTTGTGGTACATCTGAAACTAACATAGGATGTCAATCACATTTCAATTTAAGAATATTTATTTGCATCATGTTCGAGACATTGGAGAATTCCTCCTTTCTCCACCCCTCACCCCGCCCCGCCCCACACACAATCATCCTGAAAACTCTTGGGTCCACTTTTTCTCTCAGCAGAAAAAAGGGGTGAAATCACATTAGCTGACTTTCTATGCTTTTTCCTAGTGTTTTCTATATGACAAGGCTGACATATTTCTAGATAAATTTGCATATCTATAGTTGATCAATTTTGCTTCTTACTGTTCTCATGTATAATCCATATACATAGATGTATATAATTCATAATCCCATGGCAATAGGTGTTTGACCTAGTTTGAAACAATCTGATCACAAAGGAGGAAGGAAAAAAAATTACTTTATAAAGGGAAGACTTATTTGCATATGAATCATAGCTATGTAACAAAGTCAGGAGATAAAATATTGAAAGGCCTTAGTTTTAAATATTTGGGCAATGTTTCCCATAGCTTCCTGTTTTCTCATCAAACCACACGTCCAGTTTTGGACTGGAAAGGCATCTTTATGCTTGAAATCATAACACCTTCCCCACTTGTCTTTTGGGACCAAAAATAACTGCACAAAGCACCCACTATGTGCCAGCTGCAGCAGTAAGCACTTTACTTGTATGTCCACCATCCTGGGCAGGTGGGCTCTGTTATCCCCACATGACTGATGGGAAACTGAGGCTGATGTAGCCCTGTTGGAAAGAGTAGAGCTGGAGGCACCTTGAGCCTCCAGTGTGAAGTGTTTATGACTTCACACTGCTCATGGCATCCCCACCACACACATTTGTGGCTTCATTCTCCTGTTGACATTGCAACAGGATGCTTGCATATGTTATTGTTGGTTACCTCCAACATCTCAGATCTTTAAAGAGTTGCCACTGTCTTACTTCAGTTACTTCTGCACACATAGAGCCATCTTCCAGTCTCCATCCTAATCTTCTCATGTGTTCCCTGCTTCTTTATTTCTTTAGGTAAATCTTGCTGTGTTCCACAAAGGACTTGAAGCAGCTTGTTGCTTGTGGAAATGTTTGTCCAAGTCTATATGGCCCCTTGGGGATGTGTGATGTGGGTTTCTCAGAAATACCACTGTGTGTTGGGGCAGGTGGGCACAGCTGAGCAGGAAACATCCTGAGCACTTGAGTTTCAAGAATTACTCTCATTTAATGAGATCTTGAAAAGGGGCTAAAACTGTTACCTCCTGGGAGTTTTTCATCACAGTCATGGTAAAGGATGTGTTTGGAAAGTATTAATATCATGAAAAGAAATACAGACACAATTCTTTTAAGATTTCTCCAAGTAACCATACAGCTCAGTACCAAGGAAATGACTGTAAGAAGGTAATGGTAAAAGCTGTAATTTGGTGCTGCAGTTAGAACTTTCTTTCAATAATTCAAGCATATCTAGTTAAAACATAAGCTACTATGGCACTTCAAAGATATACCTTTAACCACAGAGGCCTCTCAATCACTTTGTGCTGTCATGCTAAGCTGGGATATTCACTATGGAAACCAGATTGCACTTTCTTTTTTTGTGTGGTGAGTACTTCTTCTTTTTTTTTTTTTTTTTTTTAAATTGGGGTATAGTTGCTTTACAATGTTGCATTGGTTTCTGCCATACAATGAAGTGAATTGGCTGTATACGTATATGCCTTCCCTCTTGGACCTCCCTCCCAGTCCCCCCACCCAACCATCCTACCCCTCTAGGTCATCACAGAGCACCAAGCTAAGCTCCCCGTGCAACACAGCAGCTTCCCAGTAGCCGTCTACTTGTGTACCTGTGTGTACTTGGTGTGTACTTGTCAGTGCTCCTCTCCCAGTTCATCCCCCAGCTGTGGCCATGTCTGTTCTCTATGTCTCCATTTCCGCCCTGCAGACAGGTTCATCTGTATCGTTTTTCTAGATTCCACGTATATGCATTGATATATGTCATCGAGGTTTCTTTCTAGAAGCCAGTCTGATGTAGAGAAATTTAAAACAATACCCTGGCAATAGCAGAAAAAAGATATTTTCTAAGTCTCCGCAGATTAAAGAATGGGCAACATAAGAGAAAAACAAATATTGCGCTTCCCTTGATCTGCTGAAAACTGGAAAATAAATTCCGTGCAGTCGGCGGGTTAATGTTTTAAATCACTGCGTCAGACTAACTGCTGGAAAGGAGACCCAATGACACAGTTGCACGATGTGATTGTGACTTTCCCGAAGTGCCAGGTGTTGAGAGACACCCTCTCGGCCTTGGCATGGACAGAATCTGGAACATCTTAGCAGAAATTGCATAACGAGAGCAGACCCAGAAATCTTGGCTGTAAGCCACTCTCATGGTGATAAACCATTCATAAGCCCTCTGTGGGGGCTCCTGTGGGAACTTGGGACCCCAAGTGTAGTCCTGAGGTGGCTCAGTTTGGACGCCCCTGCCCCCAGGTCTCCGGGTTTTCCTTTCATGCACCTTCGCCTGCTTGGTTGGCCTTGTCTGCCTGCATCTCTGTCCAGGGGATTTAACGTGAAAACATTTTACCATGGAGACTTGGATGTGTGTGCTGTGTGAGTGTGTATGTTGTGTGTGNGGCTCAGTTTGGACGCCCCTGCCCCCAGGTCTCCGGGTTTTCCTTTCATGCACCTTCGCCTGCTTGGTTGGCCTTGTCTGCCTGCATCTCTGTCCAGGGGATTTAACGTGAAAACATTTTACCATGGAGACTTGGATGTGTGTGCTGTGTGAGTGTGTATGTTGTGTGTGTGTGTGGGAGGAGGGTTTGTGTTTGCTGTGTGTATGTTTTGTGTATGTTGTATGAGTGTGTGACTGTTGTGTGCGTATTGTACGTTGTGACTATTTTGTATATGTTGTGTAAGTGTGTGTTTTATGTGTATGTGCTATGTTGTGTGACTGTTTTCTGTGTGTTTTGTGTGAGGGTGTATTGTTTGAGTGTGTGTTGTGTTGTATCTTTTGTGTGTGTTATACTTGTGTATATTGTGTGAGTATGTAGGTATTTGTTGCATGCTGTTTGGTGTATGTGTTATGAATGTGTGTGTGTGTTGTGTGTGTAATTGCATGTTGTGTGACTATGTGCTGCGTGACTGTTCTATATGTTGTGTGCGTGTGTATATTTTCTGTGGCTTGTGTGCACTTCGTGAGTATTTCACATGTGCGTGTGAGCGTGCTGTGTGCATGCCCAGTGCCTGGCTCCGCTTCCCTGAGTGCCAGGTAAACAACTGTGAGATGGAGGAAAAGCCCAGTTCCTGCCCTGGGGAGCCTGTGGTGCCAGTTCCTGGCTGAGCCAGCAGGCCGCTGAGGATGGAGCCTGCGTTGTGCTGACTCTTCTGCCCCTGGTGTCCTTCACAGGGAGGCGGTGCTGGGGGAGACCAGCGCAGGGGTGCAGTGGGGGTGAGTGCTGTGTAACTGGGCACGGCTTTGCTCTTGGGCCCAGACTCCTTGGGGAAGACACTTGTTTCCCAGCTTCACATCTCCCAGTCTGCGTAAGTCCCTTTCTTGTTACCTTCACAGCTCACTGTCTGGCCACACCCTGCAGGATGTGGGCTCCAAGGTGGAGGGTTCTGATTTGTTCCTGGATCCATCCTAGATCCTAGCACACTGCCCGGCAGGGAGCATGAGCTCCATAAATGTTTACTGAATGGGCACAGGTCAGGATCAGTAAGTCCCAGCATGTGCGTCCAAGGTCAAGGTTTCCAGTCTGGTTTGGGAGGCATTACGATAACTGCCACTGAGCCTATTTTTATTCTCAGTAACTCCTGGGAAGTGGCTTTCAGAGCATCCCCTCAGGCTTCCTCTGGTCCTCTCAGGGGGTTGCGCATCTTCAGGGGTGGTGGAGGGGGGACCCCGCTCACACACCCCGCGGGGATGTCTCATTCTTCTGGGTCAGGGGGCAGCTGTCCTTGGGTCTTTGTGGTCTCCAGTGCCCTGTGTGTCTGCCGTAGTGTGGCAGGTCTCATCAGGTGCGGGGCAAGAAGCCACTTGGTGCCAACAGCCATGGGCCTTCCTATTGCCCCCCAGATATGAGGCCCCTGGACTCCAGCCTCCTGGTTCCAGAAATCCTTGGTGGCTTCTCCCACTCTGCTGGTGATAGCCCTGGCTCTGTGACTATCCCCCCCGCTGCAATACACACACCCAAGTGCCCGGCTAGAAGCCAGGTCTCACTCTGAGCCCATCTCTCTGGGGAACTTCCATCTCCCAGACCACCCCAGGGGAAGAGACCACAGCCCAGTGACCACAGGTTTCTATCCCCACTTCCAGACTTAACCATCAGAGCTAAGCTCTTGCTTCCTCCTCTTCTGCTTTCTGCAGGCTCTTCCCACAACCACTGGCCGTGTCCACCCCACCCTAGTCCAGTCCTGCTCACTCTCTGGTGTGTGAGTCCACTCTTCTTCCCTGATTTTTGAGAAGTGAAGACCAGTTTGAAGAGTTGCAAACAATCCCTTTTTGCCTCTTGACAAAGTCTGGAGTCTTTCCCACCACATTTGAAGATACATCTTGCAACAGATGATGTCATAGCTACTTGTCAGCATTTTCTTTTTTTTCCTTTCCTATTGCACATATCACAATTAAGGACATTTGAGCCGAGGTTATAGCCTGGCCATGGCCTTAAACTCTACTGTGGAGTTCAAAGACAAGCAATACCTTCTTTCTTCTAGCCTTTGTCTTCCTTTCCTTAAGGTAATGGGTGATTCAAAGGTAGGAAGCTGCCAGGCAACCAGAAACAATGAAAGAGTGACCTAGAAAGAGTACAGTTGTTTAATACAACCCTACCTCAGACACGGCCCCACTACCGAGGCAGGGCAAGGCTAGCTGAGGATGCAGAGGAATGAGTGGCCATCCTCAGAGCTTTGGAGGATGACGACTGGGAGCATCCCCTGGAGGCGCTTTCTTCGCTACTCCCCAGCTATCTGGAAGGCTCAGTGCATGTTATTTAGCAGATGCTATCTTCTGTCTGCCAAACAACTTGGTAGGAAAACCATACTGGAGCATTTTCTCTTACAACTTCCTGTATCATCTCTGCATGAAGGATATTTTTTTTTTTTTTTTTTTTTTTTTTGATGTGGACCATTTTTAAAATCTTAAAAAAATTTTTTTTATCTTTTTTTTTTTTTAACACTGAAAGCATTTTGTATTGGATATAGCTGATTAACAATATTGTTGTAGTTTCAAGTGAACAGTGAAGGGACTCAGCCGTGCATATACATGTATCCATTCTCCCCCAAACCCTCCTCCCATCCAGGCTGGAGCATAACATTGAGCAGAGTTCCATGTGCTATACAATAGGCTTTTGTTGGTTATCCATTTTAAATATAGCAGTGTGTACATGCCCTTCCCAAAGTCCTTAATTATCCCTTCTCCCTGGCAACCATGAGTTCATTTTCTATCTGTGAGTCTCTTTATTTTGTAAGGTCATTTATATCATTTTGTTTTAGATTCCACATATAAGGGATGTCATCTAGTTCTCCTTCTCTGGCTTACTTCACTAAGTAGGACCCTCTTTAGGTCCATCCATGTGGCTGCAAATGGCCTTATTTCATTGTTTTAAATGGCTGAGTAATATTTCATGGTATATATGTACCATGATGTGGACCATTTTAAAAAAGTCTTATTTGAGTTGGTAATAGTTTCTCCTCTGTTTTATGCTTTGGCTTTTTGGCCTCGAGGCATATGGGATCTTAGCGTACCAACCAGGGCTCTTTGCCTGCATTGGAAGGCAAAGTTTCAACGCCTCAGCCACCAGGGAGGTCCCCACTGAAGAATAATTCTTAGGTGGGGTTGGTTTTGTTTGGCACAAACAGTATCTCCATCCTCCTTGGTCATAGGTCTTGGCAACCTTATTTTTGTTTCTTGGAGTGAGAACTTCCCCAGGAAGTAAAGGGAAGGATTTCTGATGTGTGTTGAGGGCAGTCACGAAGATGGGCTCGAATTAAGTCACATTTCGCAGCCAGAGTGTACACTGGTATACAGGTGAGGGGCGGGAGTCAGGGAGATGTTTACAAAGGAGAAGCACTAAATACGAAGTGCTCCCAGCCCCACTGTGGTACGTATTGCTCAGCCAGCTCAGCCAGTGTGGTTGTGTCAAGCCCTTCTTGTGGTCTTGACTGTAAAATATCAAGGCAGAGTTCACACGCATAAAGACAAGTTCTAAAAAGAAAGCTCACATTCTCTGTGCTTTTAAAGGAAAGCTGAGCAAAGCTGAGAGGGTCTCCTGGGGGCCCGTCCGTGAAAAAAAAGAAAACAAATCTGTGATGCTTGAGATGCTGCAAGACTTGGCATTTGAAGTAATTCTGCTGGAAGATTTATTACTGGATAAGTCACAAATTTTGAAGGAGAAATGGAATCAAGTCAAGGGTTGAACAAGCAGACAACAAGGACAAACCAAAGAAAACAGTGCTTTCTTCTCCAACTAGTAGGTTTGTTCTAAGGGACGAGTTAAGATATTTATAAACATTTTTTAAAATTGAAGTATAGTTAATTTACCATGTGCGAGTTTCTGCTGTACAGCACAGTGATTGATTTGTACATGTTGTTGTTCAGTCACTAAGTCCTGTCTGACTCTTTGCAGCCCCATGGACTTCAGCATACCAGGATTCCCTGGCCCTCACCGTCTCCAGGTGTCTGCCCAAGTTCATGTCCACTGAATAGGTGATGCCACATTAGAAGAAAAAAGAAAAAGACCTGCAGGACGTAATGAAGTTCCGCTGTGCTGCAACTAAGACCCAACACAGCCACATAAAGAAAAACAAACCCCCAAAAAGCCCTTATTAAAAAAATCCAGATTCGCAGGCACTCCCTGTAAAATCTGCTCAGGAGACAGGACTATAGGAAGTCCAGGAGACTGTGGCGCACAGCCAGGCATGGGCCCTCTGGGTCTACCCTGGGTTTGAAGTCACTGCGCTTCAGTAAATAGCGTCAGTTCTCCTCTCAGCCCACTTGTGACCCCAAGAGGCAAAGCCATGGTTGGGAGAGGTGGTCTGAGCTCCTGCACATATTCTTTCTTTGGGCCTTTGCCTGCAGCAGCCCTGGAAATGGCTGACTGCTGATTCAAACATCAGGTTTCTCTCCTCTTCTCACTTCCCCACTGGGTTAAGGCCGAGAAACACTGTGCTCCATCCTGTGAGTCCCGTTGGCTGAGTCAGATCTCCATCTTCCTTCAGAAGGATCCAGTATAGGAAAGTGTTAGTTGCTCAGTCATATCTGACTCTTTGCAACCCCAAGAACTCTAGTATCCATGGAATTCTCCAGGCAAGAATACTGAAGTAGGTTGCCGTTTCCTTCTCTAGGGGATCTTCCCAACCCAGAGATCGAACCCAGTTCTCCCACATTGCAGGCAGATTCTTTACCATCTGAGACACCAGGGAAGCCCTCCCAGTATAGGAAAGTCGTTCTCAAACTCAAAGCCTGCATGTTCATGAACAGTGCATGGTGAGATGAAACAAAGACAGCTAAAGATTCCTCTCAAGGGCTGTGACAAAGAGTTGGGTAAGAAGAAAAAGTATTATTCAACAAGGACCTACTGTCCAGCACAGGAGACTGCTGAGTGTTATGTGGCAGCCTTGATGGCAGGGGAGTTTGGGGGAGAAGGATGCATGTATATGTATGGCTGAGTCCCTTTGCTGCTGTCCACCTGAAGCCATCACAACACTGTTAATCAGCTATACTCCAATATGAAATAAAAAGTTAGATAAAAAGATGTTAGTCGCTCAGTCATGTCCAGCTCTTCATGACTCCACGGACCGTAGCCAGCCAGGTTCCTCTGTCCATGAGGTTCTCGAGGCAAGAGTACTGGAGTGGGCTGCCATTCCCGTCTCCAGGGGATCTTCCCGACCCCAGCATCAAACCCGAATCTCCCGCATCTGCAGGCATATTCTTTGACATCTGAGCCACCAGGAAAGCCCCTGAAAGAAGATAAAGTATTACTAAATGGAAGGGACAAAAAGAAAAAAAAAAAAACAACTCTGAAATCAAGTAAAAGAGCTTTCAAAGTACAGAGTTCAGTGATATTCATTTTCCATGGTGTGCGTCTACCACTTGTCAGGCTTTCTTCCAGATAATGATAATGCGATGGTGAATAAAACAAACCCAAGTCCCATCCTCCTGGGGGCACACATGCTAGTGGAAACAGATGGTGAGTAGACAAGGTCATGAAGGACTGTGTGCAGTCCGTGTGACGCCGACATGCGCTCTGACGCGCCAGGAGAGGCTTCAGCAGAGCAGGAGCGTGTGTGTGCGCCTGCGCGCCTGACATCGCGCAGCTTACTTGGCAACGAGGAGGGAATTTCTCTGGCCAAGGCGATTGAGAGTTTAGTTGTGTAGAAAGGACGGGAAAGAGAGATTGCAGTTGTTCAGACAGGAAATGATTCAAATTTGGGCAAAGCTTTTTAACAATGGAAAATGAACAGAAACAGAACCACTTCAGCGCGGCAGTACTTACATTTCAGAGTTTGCGTGAGGAAGGTTGAGAAACTTCTGGTTGCCAGCCACCGTTTTGTTTCCTTGAAGCCCTTCACGGTCTTTGAGCACTGTTTAGATTTTGGTTCCTGAGAGTCCTTTGTGATGTTGACTGTATTTAGTGCCCTATCACCTGAGACCAAGCTATTTGTACCTTTCATCCCTGATTGCTTTAGACTGGAGTATTTGTGCAGATAATCCCTGCTTTTTAGCTGTGGCTTTGGTTGGTGTTTTGGAATGAGAAACTTATTGGCTGGTGTATATACTAGTGTATCTACCCTTTTAGTCAGAATTATTGATCCAGTCATTACCAGAAATATCCCTGTTTCAAAATGAGATCACATTAGGAGTTTACGGCTCATAAGGCTTCAGTAATATTTGCTTCTTTGTATGTATTATTTGGAGAAGGCAATGGCAACCCACTCCAGTACTATTCAGTTAAATATATTCTCAGGTACATTCATTGTCTGTAAGTTTCTCAGTTACCCTGTGAAGTTTCTCTGTTAATAGGGCAGGAGTGTTAAACCCTTCCATAGATTCACAGAGCCTGAGTGGGTTGTTGTTTCATCACTAAGTTATGTCTGACTCTTTCTGACCCCATGGACTGTAGTCTGCTAGGCTCCTCTGTCCAAGGGATTCTCCAGGCAAGAATACGGGAGTAGGTAGCCATTCCCTTCCCAGGGGATCTTCCCAGTCCAGGGACTGAATCCGGGTCTCTGGCATTGCAGGAAGATTCTTCACTGGCTGAGCCAACAGGGAAACGTCTTTATTCCTGCCCCGCAAATAGGCTCACCTGTACCATTTCTCTGGATTCTCCATACATATGCTAATATGTGATATTTGTTTTTCTTTTTCTGACTTCTCCCTTCCCTCTGTATGACAGGCTCTGAATGGATGTTCTATGAAAGCATTTAACTCATTCTCAGACACGTGTATGTCCTGATGTTTGGCTCTGAATGGATGTTCTATGAAAGCATTTAACTCATTCTCAGACACGTGTATGTCCTGATGTTTGCGTGTCCTTCCTGTATAAGCAGTTACTAGGTTTGGGTCAGATGAACAGTTAGGGACCTAGTGGTGAGGTAAGCTGTAAATGACACTGACTGTCTTGCACACCCTTTGAGAAACTCAGACTGGGACTTGTGTAACCCAAGAGAGCAGTTAAGGTCACAGTGGTGAACTAGGGCACGATTTCTTAGGGAGGCTCAGCGGGGCTGCTGTTTAGTGCAGTTCTGTTTCAAAGTCTGGGTAACAGGTGAAGCAGCCACTGTTGGGGTGGTTCTCCCTTCTCACCCCTTGATCTTCCCTTGATCCTTGCTTCTGGGAAGATGCTTCCTTGAACTTCATGGTGGTCTCCATAGAGCTGCCCAAGCTTTTTTAAAATTACGTTTTGGCTGTGTTGGGTCTTCATTGCCGTACAGGCTTTTCTGTAGTTGTGTGCAGGCTTCTCATTGTGGTAGCTTCTCTTGTTGAGGCTCCTGGGTTCTAGAACACAGGCTTAGTAGTTGTAGCACACGGGGTAAGTTGCTGCACAGTATGTGGGGTCTTCCTGGCCTAGTGATTCAACCCATGTCTCCTGCATTGGCAGGTGGATTCTTTACCACTGAGCCTCCAGAGAAGCCCTGCCCAAGCTTTTTGCAGAACAGAAGTTCTCAAACTATGATTTAAAGACCTCCTTTCACTCTTAAAAATTATTGCAAACTTTAAACTTAAAAAGGTCTGTTTACATGGATTATCTATTGATATTGATTTAGAAATGAAACTAAATATTAAAATGAATTTTTGTTAATCATTGAAAATAGTAACTTCATCATCTGTTGCCATAAGTCACATCTCCTTTATAAAAATTATTAGATTTTTAAAACAAAGTTTAAAAATAGAATTTTTTTTTTCTGGCATTGCTGTATACTGTTTCCATCGTTGTGGAAATCTCACTAATATTTGGCTCAGCAGAAGACAAGTTCTTGTATCTGCACCTAGTCTTTGAATTATTATAGGTCATGTGGTTTCTTGTGATATTCAACCTTGAGTATTCATTGGAAGGACTGTTCTGAAGCTGAAGCTCCAATACTTTGGCCACTGGATGTGAAGAGCTGACTCACTGGGAAAAAAACCCTGATGCTAGGAAAGATTGAGGGCAGGAAGAGAAGGGGAGGGGGCACGGCAGAGGATAAGATGGTTAGATAGCATCACCGACTCAATGGACATGAATATGAGCAAACTCCAGGAGATAGTGAAGGACAGGGAAGCCTATAGTGCTGCAGTCCACGTAGTCCCAAAGAGTCGGACACACCTGGGTGACTGAACGACAATAATGAAATCTTCTTGTGAGAAGACATGTGTAGAAAAAGAACAGACTATCTTTGAATTCGTATCAAAGTAGCTTTGACTTTGTAGACCTCCTGGGTGGGTCTCAGGGACCTTTGAGAACCACTGGGTGCTTCACTGGAGCCCACCAGGCTCATCTGTCCATGGGGATTCTGCAGGCAAAAATACTGGAGTAGGTGTGGGTTCCCATTTCCTCCTGCAGGGGATCTTCCCAACCCAGGGATCGAACCTGGGTCTCTCACATTGCAGGTGGATTCTTTACCATCTGAGCCACCAGGGAAGCCTCTTGAGAGCCACTAATGTAGAGTATCTTTTACTCTTTAACAATCTTTTGTCAACATTCGTATAATTTCCTCCAAACGTCTTCCACATGATGCTTGTGTTCAAGCGACCGGGATGGTTAATAAATCTTTCTTCAGTATTCTTGGGCTTGGCAAGACTGGAGACAGTGGATTCATAGCCCCCCCCCCTCCCCCTTTACTTTCCTTCCTACCTTCACAACCTGGGGAGCTTTGCTTGTTAGAACCTGGTAATCGCCAGGCTGTTTTTCACTTACATCAATCACAATCTACTTGTTTCCTCAAAAGTCTTGATCCTGGCTAATATGCATTATTTCTGGTCTATGTTTTATAAATATTTCCAAAGCATTTCCAACCAAAATTGAGAGAAAGTGTTTTGAGATGTTTAAGGAATTTGAGGCATGTTCATGGCTGACTGTCATATCTGTGAACTTCCAGAAACCGTAGCAGAATTCTGCTGCCAGCCAAAAATGAGTCAATGGGCCTGGATTGCAGGCAGATTCTTTACCATCTCAGCCACGAGAGAAGCCCTTCCTTAGCTGATACATTGACTAATGCTGATATCCAAGGTAGTGATGTGGTTGATATGAGTGTTTTGGGACAGAGAGCAGAAAGAGTCCCCATCCTCCCCCCAAAATACATGGTTCTAATCCCTGAATATATTATATTTACCAGAGAAATAAAAAAACATTGATATGAAATAGTTATGGACAAAGCATTATCTTTATGAATATAAAGTAATTATGTTGTTGTTCAGTTGTTCAATCATGTCCTGCTCTTTGTGATCCCATGGGCTGCAGCATGCCAGGCTCCTCTCTCCTCCACTGTCTCCTGGAGTTTGCTCAAACTCATGTCAATTGCTAATGTTTAAAATAGCTTCAGGCTTCTAGAGGCTACATATATTGGGTAGCACAGATCTAGAGGAATACAAGAAGGCATCTTTGGTGCACATACAGAAGTCACATTCAGGGAATCTTCTGTGTCTCCTGCCCAAAACTGGTCCTGAGTCTGGATCCTGATATTTTACGCAGTTATTGAGGAATTAAGATCATAGGCTTCTACTACAGTCACTCTTGGGATGACTCAGGGCCCCATGGCATTGGCCTTCTCTGAGGTCAATACCAGCTGTATTCTTGACCACAGGCTGAGCTCATCAGTAGGTCTAACCATCCCAGAGTTGGGATGGCTCAGCATCGTCCATCAAAGCTCTTAAGTTAGAGACTTACAGATAAGAATGCAAGAAGCAAAGAAGGCATCTGTGGTCCTATGGCCTCATCTCCCAACCTTTGGACCCAGCTCCATTTTCCCTGGGGGCAAAGTAGACAGGGGTGACTGTTGGACAGCAGTTCATCAGCTGCCAAGTTTTTGCCAAATTGTTTGTTTTGAGAAAAGAGAGGAGAAAGAAATAGGTGAGTGTTAATATAACCTTATTTATTTAATAACCTGCTTATTATTTATTTATTTACCTAGATAGCATATTCAAAAGCAGAGATATTACTTTGCCAACTAAGGTCCGTCTAGTCAAGGATATGGTTTTTCCAGTAGTCATGTATGGATGTGAGAGTTGGACTGTGAAGAAGGCTGAGCGCCGAAGAATTGATGCGTTTGAACTGTGGTGTTGGAGAAGACTCTTGAGATCCCTTGGACTGCAAGGAGATCCAACCAGTCCATTCTGAAAGAGATTAGCCCTGGGATTTCTTTGGAAGGAATGATGCTAAAGTTGAAACTCCAGTACTTTGGCCACCTCATGCGAAGTGCTGACTCATTGGAAAAGACTCTGATGCTGGGAGGGATTGGGGGCAGGAGGAGAAGGGGATGACAGAGGATGAGATGGCTGGATGGCATCACTGACTCGATGGATGTGAGTCTGAGTGAACTCCGGGAGTTGGTGATGGAGAGGGACGCCTGGTGTGCCGCAATTCATGGGGTCACAAAGAGTTGGACACGACTGAGCGACTGAACTGAACTGAACTGAATATAACCTTTGGAAATTAGGGAAACAATTAAACAACTAGGCATTCTTGAGTCTGCCCAGGTTTTCCTTCTGCTTCTGATGTCAAAAGTCATGACCTCGTCTTACTCTTCTAAGTATCTTTGCTGACAGAGGCTTACTTCTCACGGGTTGTACTATTTCTTGAAAAATCATAGAATAACAACACTAGAAACTTCTCTATTCTTGCAGTTAGCATTTGCTGAAAAGTACAAGCTTATAAGCTACTTCTCTTACTCTAAATAGTGTATTTAAAGCTAAACCTATTTGGCCATCTCATACCTCTCATTTTTCCTTTATTTGCGGGTGAGATAGGTATTAAGGAACTCTGTGACTAGGCAGTGTTCAGAGGTGACGATGGAGAAAAGAGATCAGTGTCATTTTAATTCTGGGAGATGTCGCAGCCTGGGCTGACTCGCCGTGGTTCAGGACGGGCCACGGAGAATCATGGCACGTTCCTGAGTGTGGCCATTGCTTTGCTGGTCTGTTATTGTGCTACAAACTCAGTGAGTTAAAACAACGGTGTATTATTATCACTCATGCTTCTGTGGGTTGAGGGGACTCAGCTGGGAGGTTTTCCTTTGGTGTCCCTCCTGGGCATGTAGTCAGATAGCAGCTGACTAGACTTGACTGGCTTAACATCCAAGATGGCTCTCCCATGGCTGGGGTAGGTCTTGGCCGTCAGATGGGGCTGTGGACTGGGGTACATTCATGTGGTCTTTACGGGGTTTAGGGTTTCTAATAGTGTGGCAGTCTCTGGAGAGTAATACTTCTTACTAGGTAGCTTTGGGCACCAAGAGAGTCCTCCAAGAGACTCAGGAATTAGCTGAAAGGTATCTGATGATCTGGCCTCAGAAGTCCCAGAAATTCCATTCTACCTCATTTTATTGGTTGGAATTGGTGGAGTAAGTCACTGATTTAAGGAGATGCCAGATTCAAGGGAAAGGAAATCTGACTTTGCCTCTAAATTAAAGGAGGAGTAGAGAATCTTCATCCACGTTTAATATATTTGTTTAGTCACTCAGTCATATCCGACTCTTTGGGACCCCATGGACTGTAGCCCTCCAGGCTCCTCTGTCCATGGGATTCTCCAGTCAAGAATATTGGAGTGGGGTGCCATGCCCTCCTTCAGGGGATCTTCCCAAGCCAAGGATCGAATTCGCATCTCCTGTGTTGATAAGTGGATTCTTTATCACTGAGCCCCTGGGAAATCCCTTTAATGTACTACAGTGATCATGTTGAAAGGAAGGAAACCACTTAAAGAAATTAAATTGGCAGTTATATTCCAAAAGGATCAAAGGGTTGAGAGATTGCAACATCTGGATTTTGGAAGGTGCTTGGGATGCTCAGGGAAAAGGGAAAGTGACCAATTCTAGAATCTTGTAGAAAACCAATGATGCTGGGACCATGTACAGTTACAAGGAAAGAACATTAGATTGAGAACTGTGTTTAAGGAAAGCAGTACTCTTGTTACGTATTTTGTGTATGACTAAGCACAAAAGGTTTGCTCAGCCCTTTTTTTTAATGACGCAGGGAAGTTGGTAACAGCTGCCTTTTGGATGGTGATAGATGATGTGGTCATACGTGCTTTTGTGTTGTGTGGTGAAGCAGTCACCAAGTCAGAGACAGCCTGGAATAAAAGAGAAGGCCTGCCAGGCCAGTTCTGCTAGGTTACTAAGTTACTTGGAAGTTACTAAGGCAGTCGGCCATTGGAACTTGCTGTATTCTTTCTGTGCTAACATGGCAAAACCAGATAGTAGGAGCATCTGTGGCCATTTACTTTCATTGAACAAGATGAAAGCTGCAATTAGAACCAATTGTTGGCAGCGTTGCCTGCCGTGTGTATCTTTTCTTCTTCATGGAGGAGGTTATGTGCCTGCGTGTGTGCGCTCAGTTGTGTCTGACTCTCTGCAACCCCATGGGCTAAAGCCCAGCAGGCTCCTCTGTCCATGGGATCTTCCGGGCAAGAGTATTGGAGTGCATGTCCATTTCCTCCTGCAGGGGGGTCTTCACAGCCCAGGGACTGGGCTCTTGCATCTCCTGCATTGGCAGTGGATTCTTTTACCACTGTGCCCCCTGGGAAGCACACAAAGGAGGTTAAGAAGTAGTTCATTTTCCATGGAAGTTTTCTGATGTTTTACACTTTCTCCCCAGCTCTCCTCTTCTAGTTCACGTGTAGCTGTCGGATTGGTAAAAGTCTTAACAATCAGAGGAACTTGAGTAGAAAGATGATCACAGAAATTTCCATGTCAGGAGGAAGTTTTTCATGCTAACAATTTTTAAATTAAAAAAATAAAGGAAACATTGACCTAGAGAAATGAATCCACGTTCATTCCTTGGGCACTTAACAGTGAGTCCAGCATGATGAATGTCCATATGCTGGCTCGTGATTGACATCAGAGCCACTGGTCTCCACTGGCTTCTTGTCCAGTTTCACGAGGGCGCTGAGATGTCCATCGTCCACCTGAACTTGTGGAACTTGCGCTCATTATGGAGTGATGGGGCTGAGATGCGTCGTGGATATGCGGCTTCTTCCCTGCAGAGTTGGAACTGGAGGAAATGCCATCACTGCTCAGGCCCACAGGACTCCTCAGAACAGTGGGTGGTAGCTCATCGGCGCTGTGCTTACTGACCCCACGGCTGCTGCCGCTATGTGAGTGGGAATGTCTGTCGCTGCTGGGGTGGTAGCGGTTGGAAGGAAGTTCCTCGTGCTTCTCCTTAGGGTCCCTGCTAATATTGTGGGCCCGAATGCTTGCCCATCCCACGACCTTTATCAGAAGAGCTGTGTCCTTCTGAAGAAGAAACTTTTACAGTTACGTGTAAACTTTACATGTAAACTACTTATGTAGAGAAAGGGAGCCTCCAGCCCGTTAAAGCTACGAAGCTGCGGTGACAGGACGTAGAAAGAGACATAGATTTAAAAAGTCATTATTTGGAGGCCAGTGGATGGAAAATGTGTGAACGGAGCAAAAAAACTCGACCGTAGAAGGAAGTCCATCTAGGACAGTGGTTTTAACCTCTCTCAGGGAACACTGTGGTTCTGTGAGCACTTACTGGCAGTTCCATAAATAACAACAAAAAGCAAACAGGCGTAGCCAGAGTCACAGAGGCCCCTTGTGCGCACATGTAATTTTTGAAAAACTTTTCCACGACCGAAGTCAGCTTAGCGCATGAAGCCTCATTTCCATCTGATGCCAGAAAAAAAAAAAAAAAAAATCTTGGCAATGCAGAGCTGTTTAGTCTGCACTGGGTTACGGCTCAGTCTCTTTGCGTAACCTAAGAGAATCTGTTCAGAACGCTTCCTTCTTCAATCAGCTTGTTTTCCTCTGGACGGTAACTGGGATTCTTCGGACATGATGGAGGTGGAGGTAGGCAAAGCTTTCAGCTTGTCCTGGGGTCCGGATAAGGGTTCTGCCTGAAGGTCATTCTCTGGATTTACATCCCCCAGTGGAGACTGAGCTTGCCCTGCTGGTCCCCACCTGTGCCAGCTCATCTCAGCCCCCCTGATGTCCCCTTGGAGGGTCTGGGACTCTGAACACTGGACCTAGTGAGGCAGCCTGGCCCAGGCCCAGCATTTCTGTTGTCCAGCTGCCCCTTGGCCTGGGCCATGATGGACCCCAGACCTTGCTACAACATGGGTGGTGTCCAGGGCTAACACCTCAGGGAGCCCAGGGATTCTGGTCTCTTCCAGGGTCCTCTCAAGCCTCCTCTCTCGGGAGGAGGCCAGGGTCTCTCTTTTATTTGGTGGCAGAGGAGAATGGGGTGCTGAGTCTCCTTGCAGTGACTGTCCAGGGTCAGCAAACACCAGGCATCTCTTCCTTGCTTTCCTTCTCGCCTCCTGCTGAACGCTGCTCCTCTGGGTGGGAAAAATGCCTCGCGGTCTTTACATGGATGTACAGCCTTCTGAACTCAATGGTTTATGATATAAATGAGAGGCTCAGAGTTCACCAGNATTGCATCCAAGTACTGCATTTCAGACTCTTTTGTTGACTATGATGGCTACTCCATTTCTTCTAAGGGAGTCTTGCCCACAGTAGTAGATACAATGGTCATCTGAGTCAAATTCACCCATTCCGATCCATTTTAGTTCACTGATTCCTAAAATGTCCATGTTCAAGCTTGCAATTTCCTATTTGATCACTTCCAATTTACCCTTGATTCATGAACCTAACATTTCAGGTTCCTATGCAGTCTTGCTCTTTACAGCTTTGGACTTGACTTCCTTCACCAGTCACATCCACAATGGGTGTCGCTTTTGCTTTGGCTCAATCGCTTCATTCAGGAGTTACTTCTCCACCAATCTCCAGTAGCATATTGGGCACCTGCCAANCTAACATTTCAGGTTCCTATGCAGCCTTGCTCTTTACAGCTTTGGACTTGACTTCCTTCACCAGTCACATCCACAATGGGTGTCGCTTTTGCTTTGGCTCAATCGCTTCATTCAGGAGTTACTTCTCCACCAATCTCCAGTAGCATATTGGGCACCTGCCAACCTGGGGAGTTCATCTTTCAGTGTCCTATCTTTTTGCCTTTTCATACTGTTCATGGGGTTCTCGAGGCAAGAATATTGAAGTGGTTTGCCATTCCCTTCTCCAGTGGACCACATTTTGTCAGAACTCTCCGCCATAACCCATCCATCTTGGGTGGCCCTACAAGGGATGACTCATAGTTTCATTAAGTTGGACAAGACTGTGGCCCGTGTGATCAGTTTGGTTAGTTATCTGTGATTGTGGTTTTCATTCTGTCTGCCCTCTGATGGATAAGGATAAGGTTTATGGAAGCTTCCTAATGGGAGAGACTGACTGGAGGGGATTGTTCTGCTGGGTGGGGCCTTGCTCAGTAAATCTTTAATCCTGTTTTCTGTTTTGGGTGGAGTTGTGTTCCCTCCCTGTTGTTTGACCTGAGGCCAAACTATGGTGGAGGTAATGAAGATAATGGGGACCTCCTTCAAAAGGTCCCATGATGCACTGCTGCACTCAGTTCCCCTGACCCTGCAGCAGGCCCCCGCCAACCCGCACCTTCACCAGAAACCCCTGGACACTCCCGGGCAAGTCTGGGTCAGTCTCTTATGGGGTCACTGCTCCTTTCTGCTGGGTCCTGGTGCACACAAGGTTCTGTTTGTGCCCTCCAAGAGTCTGTTTCCCCAGTCCTGTGTAAGTTCTGGTGGCTCTACAGTGGGGTTAATGGCAACCCCCTTCAAGAGGGCTTGTGCCATACCCAGGTCTGCTGCACCCAGTGCCCCTGCCCATAGGAGACACTCAAACACAGTTCTGGCTCAGTCTCTGAGGTCTCTGGGTCCCTGTGCACACAAGGTTTGTTTGAGCCCTCTGAGTGTCTCTGGTGGGTATGGGGTTTGATTCTAGATGTGATTTTGCCCCGCCTCCCGTCTTGCTGGGGCTTCTCCTTTGCCCTTGTACGAGGGATATCTTTTTTTGGTGGGAGCCAACATTCTCCTCTCGACAGTTGTCCAGCAGTGAGTTGTAATTTTGGAGTTCTCGCAGGAGAACGTGAGCGTGTGTCCTGCTGTGCCGTCTTGGTGGAGCACACAAGGTTCAGCCGTCTCACAAAGGTGAGACGCTTTGTAAATATGATGGATATTCATTCACAGAGATAATAAAATACAAATGTGATAGGCCCCGAGACTGAAGCGAGGACACCCCTGGTAGCTCCTCTGTGATTGACGGCAGTTCGTTCCTTAACCAGCACCCTTTGAATAGGATTATGTTACCGGTTTTCAGTCCTTCTGATTGTGTCAGTTCTCGCATCTACATCGTCCCGTGCTGTCCAGAGGAGCCTTGTCAGGGACCTTGCTGAGGCCCCTGCAGCCTCTTGCCTTTGTCTGTGGTTCTTCCGTGACCGCAGCAGCAGTGCAGCGACGCTGTCCGGGCTTGTTCCTGGGGAAACCGGGGGCCCTTTGTGGACACGCAGGGCGGCTGCGTGCAGTTGTGCAGGTTGCACACTGCACGTGGGGCCACATCTGAGAGGGTTCTGTTCAGATCATCGGCGCCATGGGTGTGTTTTGTCATGACGGTTTTCTGGCAGAGAAGGGCAAAGATGTCTTGAGCTAACTTAATGTATTACAGTAGTTTTCTCAGAGATGGAGGTCAAGTGTTTTGAGGAAGTGGTGCAGTTTTCTTATTGTGCAGAGGTGCCGTGGGAACCAGAATCGCCTGTGTGACGCCTCCCCTGGGATCAGAGTCTCTGTCCAGTGGGCTACAGAATCCATCTGTATTCTCATCTTTAGAAATTATTTTGAAAACCTGAAACCAAGTGATAGCTTGGCCCAGTTTTTCAGCACCTCTCATTTTCCAGAACTTTATAAAGGTCATCAGAAATGAAAATGAAGACTGTTACTCAGATGCAATCCTTCATACCTCAGCCAGCTTTTAGGAAACCATCACGGATTTTAGCTATTCGCTGACCTGAGGGCTCCTCCGTGGTGTAGATAAATCCCGTGGCTGTCACTCAGGTACAGGATGGAGCAGGTTGACACGGCTGATGGGCGGATGTAACGCAGAGGCCTCGAAAGTGGGCCTGGTGTCTGCCCCATTCCTCGTATGATCTCTTTGACTCCCTCCCTGCCTGTGTTTTCTCAGCCTCCACTCTCTCATAGGTTTGCCATACCCCACAACACTGTTATCCAGAGCGTCCTTTCTCAAATCTGAGGCTGAACAAGAGAGCAGATCACATGGGAAGTTTGAGGTTATTACAGCTGGGAAAACAAAACGAAGCCAAACAAGAACAGGTCCCAGAAGTAGCTGTGGAGACGAAAGGTTACAGTCTGCAGCCTGTGGAGGCGACCGCCGATTCCTCGCTGACCTCCCGAAGAAGCAGATCATGCGGATCCTTCCAGGGCAGAGGTGACCCAAGGAGGCGAGAGGGACAAGCCGACCTTGCGAGCAAGTTATCCTGCCTGCTCACATCAGCTGTCGGCGCCTAATAGTACCGTCGCCAAAAAAGCCATTTGGGGTGACTTGGTGTCTTGTGGAGACATCATCAGTTTGGCTCAGGGAACATCTTGACTCTGATGCTGTTTTTAAAAGAAATTGAGGCTTCCGTACCAGCTGGTTCCCCTGTAGGAGTCCCGAGTTTTNGTACCGTCGCCAAAAAAGCCATTTGGGGTGACTTGGTGTCTTGTGGAGACATCATCAGTTTGGCTCAGGGAACATCTTGACTCTGATGCTGTTTTTAAAAGAAATTGAGGCTTCCGTACCAGCTGGTTCCCCTGTAGGAGTCCCGAGTTTTCATCTTCTGGTAAAACCTACTCTTTGTTCTAAGTTTGGAACTTTGCTCCCACCTCCTTTTTGGAAGGGAGAGCTGTTTAAAAACTTCCTTCTTTAACAGCTTGGCAGATGACTTCCAAAACTCATGAAGTTGCAGAAGCATCATTACCCAGCAAAATGGGCATCGGCTCCGTATGCCAGAGGGGCCGCCTCCCCGCTCTGGTGGTCTCCACTGCCTTCTCACCCAGCAGCAGCTAAGCACGTGCTTGGCTTGTCAGCGGGACTTGGTCACGTGCCTTGGTGCTTATTTTAATGACTGCCAGAGCTCACAAGCCCTGCAGCTGGGAACATGAGAAGTCTGCTCTCTCCGCTCCATTTTTTTGGCCCAGAGATGGGACCTCAGGGCCAAATTGTGGTGATGGCGGCACTTCTGTTAGGGAATGGCCCCACGTGGCCTCCGAGAAACTGAACACAGAGCGCTCCCAGCCTGCCAGCGCTCGCCTCTCTGGACTTCCTGTGGATGACCTATAGCAGGAGACCATTGTTTCCTTGTAACTAAACCTCTGCTGTGTCTGCAGAGCTCTGGTGAGGGAGGGCTGCTCGAGGCGTGGGAAGATCTGGTGGTGAGTGCCTGGGGAAGGGCAACCGCATTTGGCTGGTGGCGGGGGAGGGTGAGGCGACAAGACAGACTGCCCTGGACTGGCCGCTGGCTCCCAGCCAGACACCGGAAGAGGTGCATCGCCCACTTTCCCATTTAGCCCCCCCAGCAGCCTCACGGGTTGGGTATGATTATCTGCAGGTGACGAAGGAGAGGCACAGGCTGCGATGTTACCCACCCTGGGCTGGGCAGCCAGCGTGCGATGGAGCCATAACTCCCAGCGGCCGTTGATCTTACTGAGGACCTGGCTCCCAGCTACCTTAACTTTCAGCATCCTTTCTCCGAACCATTAAAAAAAAAACAACACTCCCCTGCCATCCCAAAGCAAACAAAACCCCAAGAACACACAGGTGAAAAATCCTAGCGAGAGATGTTTACGTAGTCAGGCTGGTCTGTTTTCCTGTTCTCCCCCACCGAAGGCCTAGTGTCCCTCAAGGTAGGTCTGCTTGTTTTTTAATCTTTATGGTGGTGGTTCTCCACCAGTTTCACTCCTTCCTGCTCCAGAAATCCTGTACTGGCTTGCTGTTTGCTGCGTCTAATCCTCTTGGCACGCACCAAGGGAGAAGGGCTGGACAGACTCATTCCAGGAAAACGCCTCTGCTCCAGTTAGCTTGATAAGCAGCGAAGCCAAAATATGTCCATCTTGAGCATCTTGAGTAACAAAATGCCAGAAGATCTGCAGGAGTGATATTTTCAGTGCCTATTCAGAGGGACCCACAGTGCTTGCCGTCAAGGGGGCCGCAGGTAGCGGTGCTCACAGTGGCCAATGGAGAGGGACAGGGGAGGGTGGAGCCAGCAGCAGCTCCGCAAGGCCTTCGGGAGTGGGTCACCTCGTACAGGGACACGGGCAGAGCGCCTTTCAGACAGGAGCGCTGAGGCAGGTCGACAGGCGAGTTAGCCGAGCACCGAACAACTTGGTTGTTTCTGCAGCGTCGGGTGGAGGTGAGGGGGGCAGGCCCCCCAGGGTAGCACTGGAGAAGCCAGGAGGCAGTAGCAAGGGGCCAGGAGAAGGCGTGGAGGAGCCCGCCAGGGGTGTGGCTGTGCGCCTGCTGAGGACATGGAGTCCTGCTGCTGCCGCAGGCTTTCCCGTGTGTGATGAGCCTGGGTGAATACCGAAGGTGCTTCGTCTTGGTTTAGTGATGCTCCCATCTGTGTGCGAGTGGTCTGTGGAGACCAAATTCGCCGATCCCTCAAGATGGATTGGCACCATAGATGACTCATGCGGCCTAGGATTCCAGCCTCGTCATCTGCTACACCCTCAGCACATCTCTCCTGCCCTCTGAGAAGATTCTGCCCCAAATCTCAGTCACCCTAGAAACAAAATGCCTTATCGGCACCTTCCAAGAATCAAAACAACAACAGGTTTCAAAGGTCTTCTAGTCCAAGGTTGGCCAACTATAGCTCATGGGGCACACACAGCCCAGGGCCTTTTTTTTTTCTGCAGTCCATGAGCTAAAGATTGTTTTATGTTTTTCAAGAGTTGTGAAAAAAGAAGAAAATAGGACAGACACTATTTCAGACTGCAGTGGCTAAAGTATTTACTATTTGGCTCTGTTCAGAAAAAGCTTGCCAACCTGTGTTCTTGTCTCACCACCTCTGTGCAAAATGACTTGGCAAATGATTGCCTGATGCGTGCTCAAGTATCTCCACTCATGGAAAATGCGTCATCTTTCTGGTCCGCCTGCTTCCTGTTTGGACAAGTCAGGTTATCACTCTTAAACTCTGCCCAAATCTTGCCTCCTGATTGTTCAGTTGCTCAGTCGTATCCAACTCTGCGACCCCATGGACTGCAAGATGCCAGGCTTCCCTGTCCTTCACTATCTTCCAGACTTTGCTCAGACTCATGTCCATTGAGTCAGTGATGCCATCCAACCATCTTGCCTTCTGTTGCCCACTTCTCCTGACTTCAGTCTTTCCTAGCATCAGGGTTTTTCCAGTGAGTCGGTTCTCCACNATGCCAGGCTTCCCTGTCCTTCACTATCTTCCAGACTTTGCTCAGACTCATGTCCATTGAGTCAGTGATGCCATCCAACCATCTTGCCTTCTGTTGCCCACTTCTCCTGACTTCAGTCTTTCCTAGCATCAGGGTTTTTCCAGTGAGTCGGTTCTCCACATCAGGTGGCCAAAGTGTTGGAGCTTCAGCTTAAGCATCAGTCCTTCCAATGAATATTCAGGGTTGATTTTCTTGAGGATTGACTGGTTTGATCTTCTTGCTAGTTCAAGAGACTCTCAAGATTCTTCTCCAACACCATTGTTCAAAAACATCAATTATTCAGTGCTCAGCCTTCTTTATGGTCCCAACTCTCACATCCATACATGACTACTGGAATAACCTTGACTAGATGGATCATTTTTGGCAAAGTAATGTCTCTGCTTTTTAATATGCTATCTAGGTTGATCATAGCTTTTCTTCAGGGAGCAAGCATCTTTTGATTTCATGGCTGCAGTCACCATCTGCAATGATTTTGGAGCCCAAGAAAAAAATATCTTTCACTGTTTCCATCATTTCCCCATCTGTTTGCCATGAAGTGTTGGGACTGGATGCCATGATCCTCATTTTTTGAATGTTGAATTTTAAACCAGCATCCATCCATTGGCTCTTTTGGGGAGAAGAAAGCTGTTATTTCATGTCAGCAGGTTTTGAGTGCCTAATCTATCCCAGGACCTGTGCTGCGTGCTAGAGAAAGATAAGTAGGACAAGGTTCTTGCATCAGGGTTTTCCATGTGTTATTTCTCTGAACCAAAACAGTTGAACTGGTCTTCTCACTCCTGCTCTTCTTGGCATTGGGTCGGGGCTTTTCTCTTTCCTTATTTTACTTATTTCTGTGTTACTATCTCACATTAGACAGTACAAAACCCAAAAGGCAGAAAGGACACACAGTGAAAATCAGTCTGTCCACAGCCCTGTCTCTGACCCCTGGAACTTCTTTCCTGGGAGGCAACCACTGTTACACGGGTCCTGTGGGGACCTAATGGTGAAGAGCAGCACTAACACAATGGTTAGGTCCATTTGGACAGGAACTTCTGGAAAGTACCACAGGGTAGTGTTTTTTGAGCTCTTGTTTATGTTGCTGAGTGTGACAGTTTTATTTCTGCTGCTGCTGCTGCTGCTGCTGCGTCACTTCAGTCATGTCTGACTCTGTGCGACCCCTTAAACGGCAGCCCACCAGGCTCCCCTGTCCCTGGGATTCTCCAGGCAAGAACACTGGAGTGGGTTGCCATTTCCTTCTCCAGTGCATGAAAGTGAAAAGTGAATGGGAAGTCGCTCAGTTGTGTCCGACTCTTCACGACCCCATGGACTGCAGCCTTCCAGACTCCTCCATCCATGGGATTTTCCAGGCAAGAGTACTGGAGTGGGGTGCCATCACCTTCTCCGAGTTTTATTTCTAGAAAAGCCTAAGTTGGTAAGTCTGGGTTGGTAAGATGCAGAGGCTTCGGATTGCTTGACATGCATCTGCACTATTTCAGGTGACTCTTCACTGGATATTTTGGTTAGCACTGGGTCTCTTCTACTGCTGGGATTCTTGTTCATTACAGTCTCAAGTAATGAGACTGTACTCAAAGCCTTTCCTCTTTCACCAGAAGTGATGCAGTCCCATCTTGTGTGAAACTCTTGGGTTTCACATCCTGAATAAAACGTTGACGATCAGTGGAAATAAGCTTTCAGCTTTGTAAGCTGAGCTGAGGCCTCAACCCCATTTGGGGTTACCCGGGCAAGCCTGACTTTTCAGGACGCAGGTACTGTTTGTGTCTAGGTTGGTTACATGAATGACTTGGCACCTGGGACTCACTTCCTCCTCCTCCAGGATTCCCTCCTGATCGTTACGTCTTAAATCTTCCCTCCTAGTTGAGGGACAGTGTGACATAGACGTTGCACAGGTGCTGGGCGACACCTTTTACTTGAGTATCCTGTTTAGATGTTTCCAGTAGCTTCCTCATCACCCGCTGCTGGTGCTGCTTAGGCCTTTCCATCACCCTAGCCAGTAAGGCAGCACTTCAGCGGCTGGATACCAGCCACCTCCTCTTGTGAAATGGGCTCTTGGGTTCTATTCAGAATTTCTCAAAAACCAGACATGTCAGAAATGAAGCCTGGGCCTCTGATTTGTTTTAGCATTATTTATTTGGCTGTGCTGGATCTCATTTGTGGTGTGTGGGAGCTCGGAGTCTTAGCCCGTGGACCACCGGGGACATCCCAGGAGTGCGCCTCTTATGCAGATCACTTTCTAGGCCATTCTCTTCTGTGGTCCTCCTCTTTTTCCTGGCTGCTCAAGTGCTGTATAGAATAGAGTTTTTTTTTTTTGTCTTTGGCACTGGTAAAATTTCATCTTGGTGACCTTTGATGCCCTGGAGAAGGGACTGGCTGCCCACTCCAGTATTCTTGCCTGGAGAATTCCATGAACAGGGGAGCTTGGCTAGCTACATTCCATGGTACTTCAACATCTTGGTGACCTTAGCAGGTCATCAAAATGAGTTACTGTCGACTTCTAAGACTAACTTGCGGTTGATTGTGAAGTATGTGTAGGGCTCTGATGCCCCATCCCACAGAGGATTTCAGATGAGATCTGTGTGTACTGCTGTTCTGCTGGGGTGTTGATTCTTATCTCTCTGAACATCCGTGTCGTCTTCTGTGAAACCGGAACTGTCACTTCTTAGGACTTTGGGGAGGAGCTGATGCAGGCGCCCACCCCTGCCGCGGTGCCTGGCCCAGCCTGTGCTTCGTAACTTCCACTTTCATCTCGTGGCAGAGGACTGCTGGTCCTCTAGCATGCAGTGCTTTATTGGACGTGAGAGAGAGAAGAAGATGACTTTGAGGTTTCTTCGTGGCTATATGATGGTGCTCTTTAATAAACTAGGACATATAGGAAAATGGACACAGTTTTAGTGAAAGGAACATTCAGTTTTCAGTTTGTCAAGCTGAAGATGCCTGTGAGAAATTCAATTCCAGCCTTTAGAAGACACTTTAGTATATGGTTGGAGGTTGGCACTAGAGATACCATCCTGGGATTCATCGGCATCTAGATGGAAATGGGTGTATAAAATGAAACATTTGCTTTGGGGAAAGCTTATAGACGAAGGAGAGGGCTGAGCATGGAAGCTTTCACAAGCCAGCAGCAGGAGAATGCCAGCCGTGTTGTGGAGGGACAGAGGAGAAAGGAGCGATGGAGAAACCCGCAGAGCCAAGCAGGAGACCGTGAGGGTGTTCTGTGCCAGTGTTCCTCATAGGGTGGGCCCCAGGCCACCAGCATGAGGGTCTGTTTCTCCACTGGGCACTGAAGGCACAGTGCCTAGGACCCACAGACTTTTCTGGGGCCTAGGAAAACTGGAGTGACCCAAAAAGGTGAACATTCCACAAGCGTGAAGCTGTGAAGAGCCTTTCAAACAAAAGCCAGAGATTGTTTGATATGGGCCAAGGGTGGATTTAAATATGTTTGAAATGGTTTAGAGGTCGCTCTGTCTGCCTGTGTGTGCATGCTCAGTCGTGTCCGACTCTTTGCGACCTCATGGTCTGTAGCCCACCAGGCCCCTCTGTCCATGGATTCTCCAGGCAAGAACACTGGAGCGGATTGCCATTTCCTTCTCCAGGGGGTCTTCCTGATCCAGGGATCGAACCCACGTCTCATGCATTTGGCAGGCCAATTCTGATTCCAGAAGTAAGAGTGCTGGTGTCCTGGAGGCTTCAAGATAGCATCAAGCTCGAATCAGGATCCCCCTGGGGCACCGGTCCCCGACACCCTCTCTGTCCTTTCTCCCCAAGCCCGACACCCCCCCCGCCGCCCCCTAGCAAGTGGATCCAAGGCATCTTCATTTTTTAATAAGCCCACAAGGAGGTGGAAACACTTGTTCAGTGCTGGCTGGTGTAATGTTGCGCACCCATGCCAAGGCCACAATGTGCCCAGGCCCTGCTCAGAGCCTTCCCCCTGCTCTGACCCCCCTGTGCTTCCTCTGCCTTGTTTTTCCGGGGTTTAGGTGATGCTCACTTGTATTTTACCATATAATTGCTGTTGGACTAGAGCTCCTTGTCTCTCTGATATCCAACACGTTTAGAGAACTGGAAGGTTTTAAAAAAATATTGGCTCAAAACTCACGCAGAATTCACGCAGACCTGTCTTCTTTTATTTATCCCCTCTAGTGTGACTGTTCATATATCCCACTGCAGACGTACTAATCTGTCTTGGGGCAGTTGGAGACTCAAGTGACGTCATCAACGTGTGCCTTTGGAACTGCAAGTTCCTCTAGGGTTGTGCTCCCCCCACCACCACCCCATCACCCCAGGGTCTGTGTCCCCTCCCTGCCCACCCACGAGAGTGTGCAGGGGGCATAGGGAATTACATTGAACGTACGCCTGCTGGCCAGGACGGTCAAATTTATTTGATGGTTTGAATCGGTGATGCCATCCAACCATCTCATCCTCTGCCGCCCCCTCCTCCTGCTCTCAATCTTTCCCAGCATCAGGGTCTTTACCAAGGCTCTTCACATCAGGTGGCTAAAATATTGAAGGTTCAACTTCAGCATGAGTCCTTCCAATGAATATTCAGGGTTGATTTCCTTCAAGNATCGGTGATGCCATCCAACCATCTCATCCTCTGCCGCCCCCTCCTCCTGCTCTCAATCTTTCCCAGCATCAGGGTCTTTACCAAGGCTCTTCACATCAGGTGGCTAAAATATTGAAGGTTCAACTTCAGCATGAGTCCTTCCAATGAATATTCAGGGTTGATTTCCTTCAAGATTGACTGGTTTGGTCTCCTTGCAGTCCAAGGGACTCTCAAGAGTCTTCTCCAGCACCACAGTTCAAAAGCATCAATTCTTCAGCTCTCAGTCTTCTTTATGGTCCAGCTGTCACATCCATACCTGATTACTGAAAAGACCACAGCCTTGACTATATGTACCTTTGTCAGCAAACTCAGTCTTTACTTTTTAACATACTATCTAGGTCTGTCAGCTATACCCTAACACAAAGTAAAAAAGTAAAATTAAAAAAATAAAAAATATATAGTAAAGTGCAAATTTCCTGCATTTGAAGGATAAAATGTGAGATTTCCAAGCAGTTTTGATACTGTGGTTTGGGTGGCGGAATTTCTTTATCCTTCCTGGCTGGAGTGCTCAAGCGCAGCCTAACTCAGAACTCTGACACCTGGCGTTGCTCACTGGCTGGACTTCGGGTTTTTGTGCTTGTAAAGTTCCCTGGTGCCACACAGGATGGCTCGAAGAAGGGATAACACTAGCGCATCAGTCAGACCGGCTTGCGAGAAATAAAGATGCCCCAAAGTGAAGGCCAGGGAGGTCAGTTTTATCGCCCAGAGGCTGGCGGTGGCAACCTGTTCGGGGTCCTGGGGTTGCTTTCCAAGGCTGTGTCTTCAGCAGCTTCCCAGCCTCTGGTCGCTTTCCGTTTCTCTGTTTCAAGTGTGATTACAGATGGCCTTTCTCACTGTATTCTGTGCATTGTTGCCGTGATTTGCTTCTAGAAGGCGATAACAAGTGGTAGCAGCCATGGGGGACCCCGGCCTCTCCAGACTGCAGTTCGCTCCCTTCAGCAGTGCCTTGGATGTTGGCTTCTGGCATGAATTAACCCAGAAGAAGCTGAATGAGTACCGGCTAGACGAAGCTCCCAAGGACATTAAGGGTTACTACTACAACGGTAGGTGACAGGAAACGCCGTTCTTCCCTTACCTTCTCTATCCAGTGCAGGGTCAGCTCTCCTTCAGAATGGGATATCTTTGACTTTTACCATTAATGGTATCCTACCTCACTTCCTGACTTATTCACCCATGTTCATTTCTTTTCTCCTTATTGGGAGAAGACAGGGAGAAGCCAGTGTATTAATCAAAAGAGTTAATACCCATTACTGAATATTGCTGGGGAAGGGAATTAGAAACATTTTCCCCAGTGAATCTTTGTGTTAATATTCTTGGCAGATACCTTGGATTCACAAAAGCCGTCATCTGCTGCTGAGTCCTTGTTCAGCTCAGGTGACTGGAAATTGGATGGGGCCCTTTGGGCTTCACCAGAAGAGAGCTATCCACAAATGTTTTTGTTGCAAAGGCTGCTGTGACTAACTCATGATTGAACATGTAAATGCTTCCTTCCAGGTGACTCTGCAGGGCTGCCAGCTCGCTTAACATTGGAGTTCAGTGCTTTTGACATGTGAGTATTTTTTGATCGAAATCTAAGATAGAGAATGCTGATTTTTGCAAGGAATGAGGGTTCTTAACTTTCATTGTAGGTGGGCCATGGGGCGATCTCCAGAAGCTTCCAGTGAGCAGGGCTAGCATCTCGTGGTTCTATTGTACCTCCCATGTCATGGAGACAAGTGCTGGGTGCTCAGGACTATCTGGTTCATTTTTTCAGCACGTATTTTTCACCTATTAGGTGCAGCAGTGAGCATTGATTAGACTACTTCTATATACAAGTTACTGTGCAAGGAATTGCAGGGATGTACAAAGCAACGTGACATAATGTCCTCACAGAGGTGTCTTCGACTAATTGGGGACTGTGGGGAGTTGCTGGAGAGAAGAAACACGTTTATTGAGTTAATTACTTATTTTCTAGAGATAATCCTTTCAGACCTACCAGGTGTGGGTTTCTTCCCTTTCACAGGTGAGGAGTCCAAAGGTGAAGTGACTTACCCAAGTCATTTAGACATGGCTAAATTTAGGAAACAAGGGTGAGAGAAAAGTGACCTGTATATCTGAGATTGTGGTCTGAGTAGCTGGGGCAATTTCTTGTTTTCTGTAGAAACTGAGAAGCCAGGAGTGGATGTAGTTTGGGGAGGAGGTAAATTTGGCTTAGGACATGTTGAGTTAGAGTTGACAGAGTCCAGGCTGTACCAGAGGAAGAGGCTGTAGCGTGAGGAGAAGGAAGGGCAGCGGCAGGGACCGGACCCGATCAGGGAGGACGGCCACGCAGAGCTCGCCAGAGGCGTGCCTTGCTGGAGAAGGAGAGCCAGGAAGGAAAGAGGGCCAGCAGCGGCAGACTCGGAAAGGCTGGAGTCCAGTGCTCGGGTCGCTGGGATTGTTGACTGGGTTGTGTGAGAAATTAGACTCTGCACCTGGGGGCAAAGCAGAAAGCATGTTGAGAGGCTTTAAGGTAACTGAGAGCTAGAGGATTACAGGCTTCTGGGAAGGGGGCACTTTTTCTGTTCCCTCGTGTGTTTGCTGTGTGAGGGTGGAGGATAAGGGGAACGTGAAGAAGTATTTGTAAAGACCATCTAAACGTGGAGATAGTCAAAGATTTATTGTTGTTGTTCGGTCGCTCAGGCGTGTCTAACTCTGCGAGCCCTTGGACTGCAGCACACTAGGCCTCCCTGACCTTCACCATCTCCCGGAGCTTGCTCAAACTCATGTCCATTGAGTCGGTGATGCCATCCAACCATCTCGTCCTCTGTCGCCCCCTTCTCCTCCTGCCCTCAGTTTGCCCAGCATCACGGTCTTTTCTAATGAGTCAGGTCTTCGCATCAGCTGGCCAAAGTACTGGGCTCCAGCTTCAGCATCAGTCCTTCCAATGAGTATTCAGGGTTCATTTCCTTGAGGGCTGACTGGTTTGATCTCCTAGCTGTTCAGTGGACTCTCGAGAGGGTTCAGCACCACAATTGAAAAGCATCAGTTCTTCATCACTCAGCCTTTGTTATAGTTCGACTCTCACATCCATACATGACTACTGGAAAAATCACAGCTTTGACTTTGTGGGCCTTTGTCGGCAAAGTAACGTCTCTGCTTTTTAATATGCTTTCGGTTGGTCATAGCTTTTTTTACAAGGAGCAAACGTCTTTTAATTTCATGGCTGCAGTCACTATCTGCAGTGAGTTTGGAAGCCAAGAAAATAAAGTCTCTCCCTGTTTCCATTGTTTCCCCATCTATTTGTCATGAAGTGATGGGACGGGATTACAGACTGCAGCCTTCTAGGCTCCTCCGTCCATGGGATTTTCCGGGCAAGAGTACTGGAGTGGGGTGCCATTGCCTTCTCCGTAGTCAAAGGTTAGGGTAGTTCAAATAAAGTCTCCCTGGAATTTGAAAACAAAAAATCTCTTCAGAAGTCAATACATTTTATTCCTCTGTCACAGTCAAATTGTGAAACTAAATTGCACAACTTGAATCGAAAATGATGTTAGTCTTTGTACCTTTAAAAGATATGTTTTGATGTTTCTTATTCCCTTCAGGGCCTTCTTGCTCCATAATAAATCCTTGTGATTACGCGTCAAAGCAAAAAATCCTAGTCATCTCTCTCCTGCATCGGCAAAGACTGACTGACTTTTGGAGCAATCACAATGAGGAAAATGCATTCAGCGTTACAGCCTTAAATTATCTGAGGCTAATGGTTTTAGTATATCCTGGAGGGTCCAGCATTCCTCAGCGCTGCCCTCATTCCTGTCCGTTCTTTTTCTTAATGTATAATTTGATTATTTATTTATGTGCTGGGTCTAGCTGCTGTGTGGGCTTTTCTCAGTTGTGGAGATGGGGCTCCTCTCTGGCTGTGGCGTGTGAGCTTCTCATTGCGGGGCTTCTCTTGTTGCAGGGTGCAGGCTCGAGGGCGCGTGGGCTTCAGCAGCTGCAGCCCGTGGGCTTTAGGGCACAGACTCAGTAGGAGTGGCACACGGCCTTAGGGCTTAGTTGCTCTGCAGCACGTGGGGTCTTCCCAGAGCAGANAAGAACACTGGAGTGGGTTGCCATTTCCTTCTCCAACGCAGGAAAGTAAAAACTGAAAGTGAAGTCGCTTAGTCGTGTCCAACCCTCAGCGACCCCACGGACTGCACCCTTCCAGGCTCCTCTGTCCATGGGATTTTCCAGGCAAGAGTACTGAGTGGGTTGCCATTGCCTGGAACCAGATAAAAGAAAAAGAAAAAAAAGAAAAAAGAAAAATATCATCATTTGTGGTCTCAAGATAGGCATTAGAGCAGAAGAGCTGTGGCTGCTGGACAATTTATGCTTTCTTCCATCTCAGAATTATCTGGGGCAGCTGAAGTTATCTCAGTTCCTGAGTTTTTGATGTGGATATCAAGAGATGGGTGAGGGACACCAGCGTTTGCCCAGGCTGGGAAGGGATACAGGAAGGGTGGTGTGTTCTATTAGGGAGGAAACAATCACCGTTGATTCTGTGTCTCCTGAGAAGTCAGCCAATGAAGTCCTCAAAACAAGCTGGGGGCCAGTCACTCGCTGGAGGCACAGATTGGAAAGGGAAGGGNTTGCCCAGGCTGGGAAGGGATACAGGAAGGGTGGTGTGTTCTATTAGGAAGGAAACAATCACCGTTGATTCTGTGTCTCCTGAGAAGTCAGCCAATGAAGTCCTCAAAACAAGCTGGGGGCCAGTCACTCGCTGGAGGCACAGATTGGAAAGGGAAGGGTTGCTTGGAATCAAGGGGGTGCACTGGGACCTCAACTTCTCCCTGGGTCTACCCTCCCGACGGAGGTGTAGGTGTGACCCATTCATTGCATTCCTCTGAGTTCAAAACGAACTTAAGTGAGTTTTAAGCTTAAAAGCCCACGAGGTCTGGCCACGAAGTCTGATATCAAGACGGGAGCACATGCTCTGCTGTTCTCTTGTCTGGGCCCATGGGAGAAACAATAAAAACGGCAGGTGACTTGTGGAGCATCAACTCTGCGGCTGGCCCCAGGTTTACAGCATTAAACCTGGCGACTGCTCCGCGAGGTGGGTGCTGTTAGGATCCCTTTTCGCAGAAGAGGAAACGGCGGTTCAGAGAAGTTCAACAAAGCGCCTGAGGCTGGCTGAAGGTCAGGCTTGGGGACAGGAGTGTGAGCGTCCCTGGAGTCGAGAGCTCCGCTGGAAATCATGCCCAGGGGCCCTGCTGTGGGGGTGGGGGACATCTATGGGGCCGAGGTCACAGTGAGTCGTCCCCTCTCTGTCCCGAGGGGCGCGTGGCCGCCGTCCAGGGTCCTGCGCGGGGATGCCAAGGGGAGGGTGGCACCGGAAGGGGCCGGCGGTCCCCTGACTCCACGGTGGGGCGGAGTGAGAGCCGTCCCCGCCCCAGCGGAGCTGCGCCGTACTTACCGGGCGCGAGGCAGAGCTGGCAGGGAGCGCGGGTCCCCGTCCCGACCGCGGACATGTGATGTGCCGGCTCCTAGGGCGCCTCCGCCCGCCCGGCCTCCCCGCACGCGACCGCAGGGCGCCAGGTAGGATGGCTGGGGGCGAGGTTTGGGTCGGGGTGGGTGGACGACTGTCGCTTTGGCACCTTCGCGCGGGGCGTCCCCTTTCCCTGCACAGCGCGCAGAAAGCAAGCGTCCTTTCTCCTACTGTTGGTTGTCAGTTTGTCTTATAGGAAGGTTGATGGCGGTTTAATCTGTGTTTTGTTGTTCTTTTTGCGGGGAGGGTGGTTGTTTTTATTCCTGTGTGAACCAGGAATAAAAGCTGTTCAAATCTGTCTTTGGGGAACTTGGCAGTCTTTCTGGAGGTTTATTTTAGGGTGTGTCTGTAAATTGCTTGCAGGCGTTTTAATCCGGCCAAGTTGAACTGGTTTGGGAGTGGCCCTCTTAGGGATTTGGGCTGGAAAGGGCTGTCTCCTGGAGGAGATAGTTATGATGCCCTAACCACCGTGGGGAAGGGTAACTTCTGGCTCCTCCAGATGAAGGTTGACACTGAGTGGTGTAGCTACAGACACTAGGGTGACACTCATTCATAACAGGCGTGCACCGCACTTTACAGTTTATAAGACCCTTTATACCTACTGCTCTTTTATCCTCCCAGCAGTCTCCTGAGAGACACGCCATTATCACACTCCTGTTACAGCGGAGGAAACAGAAGCTTAGATGGGGTGATTAGCTTGGTGGAGGGCTGGCACCGAGAAGCAGAGACCTCTGGACTCCACATGGTATGTGCAAAGGCACTCAGTCGTTTCTGACTCTCTGCAACCCCATGGGCTGTAGCCGGCCATGCTCTTCTGTCCATGGGATTCTTCAAGCAAGAATACTGGAGTGGGTTGTCATTCCCTTCCCAACCCTGGGATCAAACCCCTGTCTCTTGTGTCTCCTGCATTGGCAGGTGGGTTCTTTCTTACCTATTTTATATCCTATTCAGTACTTCATTTAGTATTTTGTAGTCATACCCCCTGGTGCTCAGATGGTAAAGAATCTCCCCACGATGCAGGAGACCTGGGTTTGATCTCTGAATTGGGAAGATCCGCTGGAGAAGGGAATGGCAACCCACTCCAGTATTCTGCCTAGAGAGTTCCATGGACAGGGAGCCTGGCAGGCTACAGTCCATGGGTTCACAAAGTTAGACGTGACTGAATGACTAAACAACAGTTTACTTCACAAATGTTTATCGAGTGTCTACTGTGTGCCGGGTACTCTTCTGTGATAAGTACTGAGGATAGAGTAGTGAACAAGATGGGTGCTAATCGCTGTTCTTGACTGGACAGGAGTCTGCTCGGTGAAGGAGAGGACACTGGAGGTCTCTCTGCCTAATGGGATTCTTGGAGATTTGTCCCAGTGGACAAAGTGTGGTTGTCCTGGGCATCACTCGATACCCTCTCTCTCAGGCGTGCTCCTGGACAGGGACAGATGGAGAGCCTGGGACTGGGCTGCGTCCTTGGCAGGTGTGTCCATCTGGAAGTAGGCAGAGAGGTTGTGGAGAGCATCTCACTGATCAAAGTGGCAAAGCTGGCAACCGCAGTGAAGCTCCCATAGCACTGGGGTTAGGGAAGCACAGGGGTTTTTCTTATGCTATTAGCATGTGACAAACTCAATGTGAACACACCGCTTTGAAGGAGAGGAGTCATCAAGGACTCTGCCTCCTGTTGCTCCCCGTCTGCTGCTGTCAGCCGGCAGTTGCCTGTGTTTTCCTGTCTTCCAGGGTGTCAGGTGGGCTGACAGGATCTGCACTGTGAGCAGCTTTGCCCCCACTTGAACCCCATTACGTGCTGGGCCCCAGGCAGTGCTGTTGCAGCCTCCTGGCTGTGGCACGTGGGAACTTGCAGAGTGATCTCACCGAGTGTGGGAAGGGGCTGGCTTCCCCAGGGCTGTGGGTCACCAGCATACTTTGGAGTTCAGCACCATGAGTTAAAAATAGGAAGAAAGCAAAACAACCGTGGAGACAAGGACGTCCCTGGTGGTCCCACGGTTAAGACGTCACTTTCCAAGGCAGGAGGAGTGGGTTCATTCCTTGGTCAGGGGAGCTAACATCCCACATGCCACAGGGCCAAAAACCAAAACATAAAACTGAAGCAATGTTGTGATAAATGTTATGATAAAGATAGTCCACATCAAAATAATTTTATTTTAAAGTGGAGACAAAGTGAAATCTAGAAATGTGTAAAAGGTAAAGCTTGATGAATTATGTACTTTTAAAAATTGAAGTGTAGTTGATTCACAGTAATTCAGGTATACAGCAAAGTGATTCAGTTATTCAAAAATCTGCAAAATTCAGTTTACAGATTCTTTCCCATTCTGTTTTTTTAAAATGTATTTTTAGTTGGAGGATAATTGCTTTACAGTGTTGTGCTGTCTTCTCCCATACAATAGCATGAATCAGCCGTAAATATTTGTATGTCCTGTCCCTCTTGAATCTTTCTCTCTCCCTGCACCCATTGTGGTTTATCACAGGATATTGAATAAAGTTTGCTGTGGTATACAGTGGGTCCTTGTTGTTTATTTTATAGGTACTAGTGTGTACCTTAGGGGCTTCCCTGGCAGCTCAGACGGTAAAGAATTGGCCTGCAATGCAGGAGNTCCCTCTTGAATCTTTCTCTCTCCCTGCACCCATTGTGGTTTATCACAGGATATTGAATAAAGTTTGCTGTGGTATACAGTGGGTCCTTGTTGTTTATTTTATAGGTACTAGTGTGTACCTTAGGGGCTTCCCTGGCAGCTCAGACGGTAAAGAATTGGCCTGCAATGCAGGAGATCTGGGTTCAGGCCCTGGGTTGGGAAGATCCCCTGGAGAAAGGAATGGGAACTCACTCCAGTATTCTCACTTGGGAAATCCCATGGACAGAGGAGCATGGTGGACTACAGTCCATGGAGTCACAAAGAGTTGGGCACAACTGAGTGACTAACACTTTCACTCTCTTTCAGTGTGTACCTTATTGGGTGACCCCCGTGGGGCTGCAGGAACAAAAGAAAGCACAGTGCTCCATCCTGCCGGCTTCTCTGCACCCCCCCATTCTCATCACTGCTGGGTGGGACTGCAGAGCAAACTAACAAGCATCTTGGAGCGTGCCCGGGGCGCTGGTGTTCCTAGAGTCCCCAGGGTGGTTCTAATGAGTAGCTGAGGCCGAGAACACCAGGACGTTTTCCTGCAGGCCTTGGAAAAGAGGACACCTGGCATAGCACAGCCTCCCGTGTCTTCAAGATGAGAAAGAAGCGCTCAGGAGATGCAAAAGCATTCCTGGTAGAGAGAAGCAGGCACTCACTCCTGAGTCCCCATTTAAGAGGTACAAAGAGCAAGTTTCGGGCCATCTTGCAAATGACCCCCACTAAAGTGCAGTTTGGTGGCTGGGTTTCAGGGGGACTCAGGCTGCTGTTTATGGAGGAGCAGCTTGGCATTCTAGACTCCGCACAGCTGGCTTCCCAAACCAGAGACCTCATGAAGTGGAAGTGTTAGTCAATGGTGTCTGGCTCTTTGCAACCCCATGGACTGTAGCCCACCAGGCTCTTCTGTCCATGGGATTCTCCAGGCAAGAATACTAGAATGTGTTGCCATGCCCTAGTCCAAGGGATCTTCCCAACCCAGGGATCGAACCCAGGTCTCCTGAACTGCAGGCAGATTCTTTACCATCTGAGCCCCNTTCTCTAAGTCTATGAGTCTCTTTCTGTTTTGTAAGTTCCTTTGTATCATTTCTTTTAGCTTGATGGGGAGATGTCATACGATAATTCTCCTTTACCGTCTGACTTGCTTCACTCAGTATGACAATCTCTAGGTCCATCGTGTTGCTGAAAATGGCATTATTTCATTCTTTCTAATGGTGTGTAATATTCCATTGAATACATGTACCACAGCTTCTTTATCCAGGAAATAAGCTCCACTCTTGTCAGGTCTTTGTTGACCCAGTCACATAACTTCTCTAAGCCGGTTTCCTCTTCTGTAAGCAGATTCAAGCTTCCAAGGTTGTTGTGAACTGTGTTGTTGATCAAGCGTGCTCAGCTTGTAGTCATGTGCCTGGTACCCAACAGCTGAGAAATGAATAGGTGCATGCCAATTTTTCTTGTTAGTTATTCTGAGGCTGCTATTCACCATATTTTATATTAAAAATTATTTTAAAACAAAATAGAACAAATGCACCTTTATAAGTTACCTGGATATGGGCAGAATGCTCAACCTTTCTCTCAATATCAGGATTTCCTAAGCTTTCAGTAATGTATGAAGAGGGTTATTCCCATGAACTTATGGTTACCAGAGGGAAAGAATNTATATTAAAAATTATTTTAAAACAAAATAGAACAAATGCACCTTTATAAGTTACCTGGATATGGGCAGAATGCTCAACCTTTCTCTCAATATCAGGATTTCCTAAGCTTTCAGTAATGTATGAAGAGGGTTATTCCCATGAACTTATGGTTACCAGAGGGAAAGAATGAGGCTTAGGGGTAGTTAGGGAGTTTGGGAAGGCCATATACACACTGCTATATTTTAAATGGATAACCAGCAAGAACCTACTGCATAGCACAGGGAACTCTGCTCAGTGTTACATGGCAGCCTGGATGGGAGGAGAGTTTGGAGGAGAATGGATACATGTGTATGTATGGCTGAGTCTCTTTGCTGTCCACCTGAAACAATCACAACATTGTTAAGCAGCTTTACTCTGATACGAAATAGAAAGTTAAATTTATCAGGCTGTTTACAAAAAAAAAAAAAGAGGAAAATTACTCTAACCAGGACTTTGAAAAGTTAAAGCAGTTTCTATTAGTAATTATTCTGGGACAACAGGCCTAATAGGGACTATCCCAGGTAAACCCAGGTGATCACTTTTCAGATAGCTGTGTTTTCTCAATTCTACAATTATTTATTTTTTCCAAAGGTGAATTGCGTTGTCTCAAAACTGATTCCTTGCCTACATCCTACAAGTATCAGTGACTCCTAAATTTCAGGAGTCCTGAGTCGCAACCACCCTTAGCAGCACTTCCCTGGGGGATGTGTATCTCCAGTCTGTGTCTCTTGGGGCACTGCAGCCAGACCAGCAGACCAGATTTCAGGGAAAACAGGGTGCTACAGATTTTTAAGAATTCAAATGGGTTTTAACTACTTTTGGACATCTTTTCTGACCGCTTATGTAGAAATACTATAATCAGGGGTGGGGTTCTATTTTGTTTCTCTTCTAACGGTGGACTTATAAATATTTATTGGGCATTTCCTATCTTCCAGGCACTTTCTAGGTATACATTAGGGAACAAGAGAGAGAATATCCTGCGCTGATGGAGCTAACAATTTTTTTAAGTAGCAGAATGAATACTAGGCATTCAAATTTGGAGTTTCTCAGGTTTGGTCCCAGATCAACTCTTTAAGCCTATATTCTTGAGAATAACTGAAGTTGCTCAGTCGTGTCTGACTCTTTGCGACCCCATGGACAGTAACCTATCAGGCTCCACGGTCCATGGGATTTTCCAGGCAAGAATACTGGAGTGGGCTGCCATTTCCTCCTCCAGGGGATCTTCCCAACCCAGGGATCGAACCTGGGTCTCCTGCATTGCAGACAGACGCTTTACCGTCTGAGCCACTAAAAGACAGATTAATTTCTGGAGATTCTTAGTATTTTTCTGCCTACTTTAAGAAAGTATGCCAAAGTGTGTGGCATTCTTTGATAACTGTGGCTTTCACTCTTGGGTTACTAAAGCTCCATCCAGGGAAGCCACTTTGTTTTCCCTGGTTTGCATGAAGAGACGCACTTGTCCGGACACCCAGCGCCTGGTGATATTTGTGGTCTTTTTTTTTTTTTTTTGGTAGCACCAAACCCTGGGTTCAGAAGGGCCGAGGTGTTATGGTTTTGCCGTGGCCTCTGAGTCAGCTTCCTGCCTTCACAAAAGTCCTGGCCCTCTGTCTCCTGCCATGTATACTTTGGCCCCCAGAGGCAGATGCTGTGTTGTATATATTAGGATTTGTTAATTTTGCCAAGTGTTGTCATCTTTGGAGATTCGAATCTACAAGAGACCTTGTGGGTGTTTTTCTTTCAGAGAAATCCAGAAACACAATACCTGAGATTGTGAGTCCAGCTAATGAGACTATGGAAGTGGTCTTGGGTAAGTGGGCTACAAGTAGAATATGCTGAAATCAGTAGTTTTTTGAACTAGAGAGTAAGATAAACTGTACCTTTACTGCATACAACCCAAGCTGTTTACTGCATGTATCTAAAGTTAGAAAGTGGCACAGGTTGTGTCGTTTCTTCGGATTTTTTGCCTCTTATGGCAAACATCTAGCCACGTCTCCTTGACTCAGCATTACTTTCCTATGGACAGTTACTATGTCTTCATGAAGACATCAGCTGAAAAACAAGTTCAGGGACTTCCTTGGTGGTGCAGTGGTTAAGACTTTGCCTTACGATATAAGGGGTGTGGGTTCGATCCCAGGCAGGGGAGCTAAGATCTCACCTGCCTCGTGGCCAAAGAACCAGAACATAATACAGAAGCAATATTATAACAAATTCAATAAAGACTTTAAAAATGCTCCACATGAAAGAAAAAAAATCTTAAAAAACAAAGACCAAGTTCAATAGGCCTCGGAATAAGAAATGGAATATATTTGGTATAGGATGGATTTCTTTTCCTGAGAGAGTTAAACTTTTAGGTAGAAGACTAAGACTATAGGCCCAGAAGATAAATTACTCTAGAGAATTATTTTTTCAAGTCAGTGATAATGTTTTATTTCAAGAAAAAAGACATAATACTATAGGCATTCACATCTAATCTGTGCAATACAGTAGCAGCTAGGCATATGTGGTTAACATAGCCACACTAAATCTAAATTAAGTAAATTTAGTTTAATTAAATATTAGTCCCTCAGTCAAGGGCTGACTGGCTTAGATGTGACTACGTAGTAGACAGCACAACTATAGAACATTTTTGCCAACACTGAAAGTTGTTGGAAACCACTGGTCCCAACATAAAAAACAGACTTTTCTTTTGTATCAGAGGGTCAAAATTCAGGCTGGCATATAGAATTCTCTTCTGTAATAGTAACTGAGTGAAGACAGAGAACAATTCCACAGAGACTGAAAGCTAAAATGTGTGACCTCTGAATTCTGTGCTTGGCCAAGTTGCTCTTCATGCTGGAAGGTAATATACAGACATTCACAGATGTAAACAAAGATATGAAAACTTTAAATATTGGCCAGTAGAATTCAGAGCAGTGTTTTCAGCCGTTCATTTCCCACTTTTTTCTTCCCCTGTAGCACCTAACAGGACATTTTTTCCCAATCCTCTTTACTTTCTCAGATATCTAATGCCCAGATATGTACTCTGGCACTTTAGAGGACTGCAGACCATTGCAACAGATAAGCTTTTCTTGCTCTCCTCACTAAGAAGCACATTTTTCCCTACTGAGAAGGCATGCATGCTCTGGGAATGTGTACTTAAGAGCTCTCTCTAAAACCTAGATTTGATCTACAGGTCTAAAAATAATAACTTCATTCAGTTCAGTCTCTCCTTTGTGTCCGACTCTTTGCGACCCCATGGACTGCAGCACGCCAGGCTTCCCTGTCCATCACCAACTCCTGGAGCTTTCATGTCCATAGAGTCAGTGATGCCATCCAACCATCTCATCCTCTGTTGTCCCCTTCTCCTCCCTCCTATATTACATTAGAAATAATTATTTTAATATATTACACTGATCAGAGGCCCGGTCACCATATCACAAGGTTGTGCTATAGTCAGGCTTTTATTTGATAAGATTTCACATCAATTACCAGTAAAATGACTTAGAAAAATAGGAACTGAGGGATACTTTCTGCACTTGATTTGCGACCCCATGGACTGTAGCCTGCCAATCTCCTCTGTCCATGGTGTTTCCTAGTCAAGAATACTTGAGTGGGTTGCCATTTCCCTCTGCAGAGGATCTTCCCAATCCAGGGATCAAACCTGTGTGTCCTACTTGACAGGCAGCTTCTTTACCACTGAGCCACCTAGGAAGCCCTCTGCACTTGATAAATAACATTAATTCAAACCAGTCATCACCAGCATTTTTAATTGTGAAACACTATAGTGTTAAGCCTTATACAGGTCTTGACTTTCTTATTGAAGTCAAGAGTGAGACTACGCTGCCCACATGAACAGTTAACTGTTACTTGTAACAATTACTGTAACAGTTAACAATTACTTAACTTGTTCCAGAAGTGCCCACTAATGCAAAGATTAAAGAACCAAGGCTTGCTGACTGGAGGGGAGAAAAGAACTTTGTTTTCCGATTGTATAATTACATACCTATAAATTTCAAGAGAATTACTGGGGAAAGTTAGAATAATTATTGCATTAACTGGCCAGATATAAAATTAATATACTATAGTATTAGACTTGTTTAGCAAAAACCAGCAAGTAAACATAACAAGAAAGGAGATCCTATTGCAATAGAGCGGTCTATAAAGTATCTTAGCAAAATCTTTAGAAAATATATTGGATTTATAAGGGAGAAAAAGCCATCCAAACAAACAAACAAAAAATCCCCCCAATCTCTGACTTCTAAACCTCAAAAAAATGGGGATAACATTTCAGAATATGTGCAGTGTTGATGTACAGGCATGTTCACTGGTATATCAATCACAATTAAAAATTAGGAAATGGTGTTTTGCAATAGGAAAGGAGCTTGTCATAATATGTCTGTATGATGGAATACTAAACCGCATTGAAACAGCCTGTTTTGGAAGGCTGATCATGTGAGCCGAAATTCTCAATAGTCAGAGTAGATGATAATGCCCCATTTTAAAAGCTGCATAGTGCACAGGAAGGTAAGGAATAAGATACATGAAGTTACTAATCGTGGTCATCTCTCAGTGGTAGATGTAAGAGCAATTTCTTTTCCTTTCTTATACTTTAAAATTTTTATTCAACAGTCATCTGTTAATCTAGATAGACCAGAGTCCATTAATGTTCTGATTTAAAAATACATTGCTTTGCAGGATCCTGGCTTCAACTGATCTGCAATGTTACTGGCCGGCTAAGTAACTATGTCTACTGGAAGTGGAACGGGTCAATGATTAGTACATATACTCCTGTGCTAGAGGAAGACTTTATCACGTAAGTATGCCAAGAGCCAGTTGTGCCCTAGACGAACTGCGGTATTAACTTCCAAGGGTAGCAAGGGTTGGCTTCTCTGGTGGCTCACTTGTAAAGAATCCGCCTACAATGCAGAAGATGCAGGTTCAATCCTTGGGTTGAGAAGATTCCCTGGAGGAGGAAGTAGCAACTCACTCCAGTGTTCTTGCCTGGGAAATCCCATGGACAGGGAGCCCGGGGGGCTACAGTCCATGGGGTTGTAAAGAGTTGGACATGACTGAGTGGCTAAATAACAAAGCAAGGGTTAGTACCAAGGATGAGTGGTCATTGTGCTTAGGTGCTGTGACCCTGTGGACTGTACCCCACCAGGCTCCTCTGTTCATGGGGTTTTCCAGGCAAGAATACTGGAGTGGTTTGCCATTTCCTTCTCCAAGTGAGTCTTTGATTGACCCTTGAGTTTTGCTAAGCTAAGTAGGCTTCATAAGATCTTGTACAATACAGGTGAACTACATGTTATTATGGTACCAATTCCAGACCACTTGGAAGGCTTTCTCTTAAATTCAGTTAAAAATTGAAACATTCCAATGATGCAATCGTCCTGAATTTCACTTCATGTCATTTCAATTTTAAAGTAGTTTAGAGAAGACTCATGAAATGTAACCAAGAATTAAAGCAGGCCCCTGCTCAAGTCTCTGATGGCTTCCTGTCACGTCTCCAGGGAGAAACTCCCAACCCTTAGCATCACCTGGGAATCTTGCACACCTGTCTCGATCTACTCTTATTTCATATATTCCCTGTGTCCCATGGAGCCCAGAATGCCTGTATCCCCAATTTTCTTTTTGGAAGCTGGTCATTTTGATTTGATTTCTCTCTGCTAGGAAGTGGTCCCAGAGCTATCAAATATCAGATCGGTGTGCTGCTTACAGCCTAATACTTGTGCTTTAGGCTGGTGATTCTTACTGCTGCAGTTTATGCGACAAAGAGATAAACCAGGTAAATGTATTGTTTCTATAATTGATGCCATCTATACAATTTTACTTACTCTTTTGAACAGAGTGGAGAATCCTTTGAACAGAAGAAGGAGTACAGTCCTCGCACGGCTTAATATTTCGGCAGTGGAAAGTAAATTTTTCCTGCATCCATTTACCTGTTTAGCCAAGAATACAGCAGGAATAAGCACAGCATATATACAACTAATACATCCAGGTAAACAAGAGAGTCGTTTATTTGAAATGCAGTTTTGTTTTCCCATGGTAAGACATCGTGACCTTGAGGTTTGCCATGCCATTTCCTCTCCCCACAATGCTCTTAGATTCCTTTTAACCTGGGGACTTCCATTTACTTACTTCTCAGGTGAACTGTATCTTCTGTGAAGTTTTTTTTGTCCTACTTTCCTTCTCTTAACGCATCTCTCTGCCCCAAAAGATAAGGTGTTAGGGCCTCAGCTATGTATTTCCATATCTATCTTACTTAGTTTTCTTTACGTGATTGTAAGTTCTATGATAAGGCAGACAATTGCTAATCATTCTGTTTCCAGAGCTAGTTAGCAACTTAAGTCTGATCATCAGTTCAGTTCAGTTGCTCAGTCGTGTCCGACTCTTTGCGACCCCATGGACTGCAGCACGCCAGGCTTCCCTGTCCATCACCAACTCCTGGAGCTTTCATGTCCATAGAGTCAGTGATGCCATCCAACCATCTCATCCTCTGTTGTCCCCTTCTGCGTTCAATCTTTCCCAGCATCAGGGTCTTTTCCAGTGAGTCAGTTCTTCATATCAGGTGGCCAAAGTATTAGTTTCAGCTTCAGCATCAGTCCTTTCAATGAGTGTTCAGGACTGATTTCCTTTAGGATGGATTGATTGGATCTCCTTGTAGTCTAAGGGACTCTCAAGAGTCTTCTCCAACACCACAGTTCAAATGCATCAATTCTTTAGTGCTCAGCTTTCTTTATAGTCCAACTCTCACATCCATACATGACTATTGGAAAATCCATAGCTTTGACTAGATGGACCTTTGTTGGCAAAGAAATGTCTCTGCTTTTTAATATGCTGTCTAGGTTGGCCATAACTTTTCTTCCAAGGAGTGTCTTTTAATTTCATGGCTCCAGTCACCATCTGCAATGATTTTGGAGCCCCCCAAAATAAAGTCTCTCACTGTTTCCATTGTTTTCCCATCTATTTTCCAGGAAGTAATGGGACAGATGCCATGATCTTAGTTTTTTGAATGTTGAGTTTTAAGCCAACCTTTTCACTCTCCTCTTTCACTTTCATCAAGAGGCTCTTTAGTTCTTCACTTTCTGCCATAAGGGTGGTGTCATCTGTGTATCTGAGGTTATTGATATTTCTCTTGGCAATCTTGATTCCAGCTTGTGATTCATCCAGCCCAGCATTTCATATGATGTACCCTGCATATAAATTGAATAAGCAGGATGACAATATACAGCCTTGACGTACTTCTTTCCTGATTTGGAACCAGTCTGTTGTTCCATGTCCAGTTCTAATCGTTGCTTCTTGACCTGCATCTTGATCATCCTAGGCGCCTAATGGATATATTTTTAGGTAAACAGTTCCATGATGGATGCACAGGGGAAGCCAAAATATCTACTTTCCAGAGAGGATGTCAGAAGTTACTGGTTTTCATACATTGTGTAATCAAACACAATATTGACAGTATTTGTGTTCCAGCTCATGGATTCAATTTTCTGTCTCATTTATTCTACCATTGACTCCTTCTAGAATATTTTTCATTGCAGTTATGGTATCTTTCTGCTCTGTTGGGTTGTTAAAACTTCTTGTAACTTCTCACTCTGTACATCCACCCTTTTCCTGAGTAGAACTTTATGATCGTTACGATCAGTATACTGAACTCTTTCTTGGGTAGACTGCCTATCTCCACTTCAGTTAGCTTTTTTCCAGGTGAAGGGTTTTATCTTGCTCCTTTGTCCGGAATGTATTCCTTTGCTGTCTCATTTTGTGTAGATTTCTATTTGAATTTTTGTGTATATGGAAGGTTAGTTATGTTTCTTGACCTTGGAGAAGTGGCCTCTATAGGGAACATTCTATTGTCCCATCAGTACACCTCCCTCTCATCACCCAAGGGCCAGTGGCCATGGTCCCAGGGTAGGTTCTGACCTGTTTGCATACTCGGTTCCACAGGCTGTGAGATGACAGTTTTCTTGTGTCTGCCCTCTGGTGGGTGGAGCTATGTCTTGCCCTCCTGCAGGAAAACAGAGGCAGAACACCCTTTGACATACATCACGGCAATATTGGACTTCCTTGGTGGCTCAGTAGTAAAGAATATGCCTGCAGTGCAGGAGAAGTGAATTTGATCCCTGGGCGGGGAAGATCCCTTGGAGAGGGCAATGGCAACCCACTGCAGTATTCTTGCCTGGAGAATCCCATGGATAGAGGAGCTTGGCAGACAACATACAGTCCATGGGGTCACAGGAGTCGGACATGACTGAGAAATATTATTTGCACCACCACAGCATATTATTTCTGATCCATTTTCTAGATAAAGTAAATAAAAACAAAGCCAAATGGGACCTAATTAAACTTAAAAGCTTTTGTACAACAAATGAAACTATAAACAAAAGGAAAAGACAACTTATAGAAATTAGAGAAAATATTTGTAAACAGTGTGGCTGGAAAGGGATTAATCTCCAGTTATACAACTCAATAACAAAAACCCAGTCAAAAAATGGGCAGAAGACCTAATTAGACATTTTTTTCGAAGAAGACATATAGATGGCCAACAGGCATATGGAAAAATGTTCAACATCAATAATTAATAGAGAAATGCAGATTGGAACTACAATAAACTATCACTTCCCTCTGGTGAGAATGAAAGTGAAAGTCACTCAGTCGTGTCCAACTCTTTACGACCCCATGGACTATACATTCTGTGGAATTCTCCAGGCCAGAATACTGGAATGGGTAGCCATTCCCTTCTCCAGGGGATCTTCCCAACTCAGGGATCGAACCCAGGTCTCCCGCATTGCAGGCAGATTCTTTACCAGCTGAGCTATCAGGGAAGCCCTACCAAAGGAGAGGGAGAGGGATAAGTTAGGAGGTTGAGATTAACATGTACACACTAATGTATATATATAAAATAACCAACAAGAACCTACTGTACACAGCAAATACTATATACTCAGTATTTTGTAATAACCTATAAGGGAAAGAAAATCTGAAAAAAGTGTATATGTTGGTTAGTTTCTAAATTGTGTCCAGATCTTTTGTGATCTCATGGACTGTAGCCAGCCAGGGTCCTCTGGCTGTGGGGTCTTCCAAACTCAGGGATCAAACCTGTGTCTCCTACAGTGGCAGGCAAATTCTTTACCTCTGAGCCACCAGGGAAGCCAGGAAAAGAGTATACACACACATACACACACATATATAAAACTTAATTGCTTTGCTGTATGCCTGAAACAACATTATAAATAAACTATACTTCAATAAATAAAATTTTAAAGTGTGTGAAACATTTTAAGATAATTTATAGTTGAATTAAAATATTTATGAATGTATACATGGAGAAAAAAAATGAAAAGAACCTATGGACAAACTATCAGACTTAGTAAGTGAATTTAGAAATATCACTAGTGAAAGTTAGTCACTCAGTCATGTCTGACTCTTTGTGACCCCGTGGACTATAGCTAGCCAGGCTCATCTACTACCCCTGGAATTCTCCAGGCAAGAATACTGGAGTGGGTTGCTATATATGTGTATATATAATATTTCTATGTAATCTTTAAATAGCAACAATGAAGAAATAGAACTTAAGTTTTAAAAAATAGCATTTATAATAGCATCAAAACTATCAAATACTTAGGAATAAATGCAGCAGCAATTGTTCAAAATCTGATACAAACTAAAAATAATTACTGAGATAAAGACCTAATAGATGGAGGGATAAATAACCATAGCTTGAAAGACTCAGTATTATAAATAGTCTAGTTCCCCTCAAATTAATCTGTGCATTGAAAGCAGTTCCAATCAAAATCTCCGCAGTATTTCGCAGGTGTGGGTGCGTGTTTGTGTGGGCATGTTGTTGTGGGTGTGTTTATTCTAAAAGTCATATTGGAAATGTCAAGGGCCCAGAATAGTTAAGGTGGCCTTGAATAAAAACAGTCTGGAAGATTTACAGGTTAGATAAGATGATCTTGTAGAAAGCTACAGTTGGGGACTTCCCTGGCGGTCCAGTGGTTAAGAATCAGCCTTGCAATGCAGGGGGCATGGGTTGGGGAACCAAGATCCCACATGCTGTGGAGCAACCAACCCCAAGCACCGCAACTAGAGAGCCTGTGTGCTGCACCTAAGACCCGACACAGCCCAATAAACGAATAAATATTTTAAAAAGCTGCAATAATTGAGTATAAATGTGAACTATCAATTAGGCCAATTGGACATTAGTCTACCTTGATTTCCACTTCATACCCAGTTTAACTGCAGGTGGGTCAGTGACCTAAATTGGAAAAACAAAATAACCGAGCTTTTAGATTCTCTTTCCTGGTTGTCTCCTTGGCCCCTGATGTTTAGAAGGCTCTTTCTTCTTTCTCTGCCCTCCTCCCCCGTACCTCTCCACCAGACGCCTCCGCGGTCATCAGCTGAATAACTAGCCTGTGGAGCTGGGAGAATATGGAGTGTGAAACATTGTCTGGCAGTCCTGCACTCTCCTTTCCTTTCCTATGGTCTACCACTTTTTCCACCCGACTCTTCTACTTTTGTGGAACGTTTGTCGGCTTCTGAGTGACTGATTTTACTCGTGTTCCTATGGAGTGCTTTATCTTATGGTCTTCGGTGTTTGTCCTATGTTATTGCATGCTACTTAAGTGGAAATTAAATACAGTGCACCTTAGTTTTGTACAGCATCCATCCTCAATGCCTTTGTAGATTAGTATCTATTAATAGGGGCTTCCCTGGTGGCTCAGTGGTAAAGAATCTGCCTGTAAACGCAAGAGGCGCAGATTTGATCCCTGGGTTGGGAGGATCCCCTGGAGAAGGAAATGGTAACCCACTCCAGTATTTTTACCTGGGAAATCCCATGGACAGAGGAGCCTGGCAGGCTATAGTCCATGGGGTCGCAAAGGAGTCAGTCATGACTTAGCAACTAAATAACAACAACAACAATCATCCATTAATAAGATACGGTAATGAATGAGTTAATACTGTCTGGAATTTGGACTTACAGGCCCATCCCAAATATGGTTTCTCTGGGATGGTAATGTTTAATTTGCTGTGCTCAGTTTTTAAGCCCTTTGGATTCTAATGTGTTTTTCCCTCTTCTCTGCTATAGTCCCTGATTTCCAGAAGCCCACGGTTGGTATATTCGTCATGTTAACATTGGTAATCACCTGCTCTGTTTGCATCTACAAAGTCTTCAAAGTTGACATTGTGCTTTGGTACAGAGATTCCTTCTATGATTTCCTCCCGAAAAAAGGTACGATTTTGTGCTCTATGTAGTATTTTCCTGAGACAGTGGGAGTAATTAAGAGGGTTTTTATTCAAATTTTAAAATGAAATGTGGTCCATACAAAATAATGTAATTATACATAATTATAGTTTCATAACTGAATAGACTGAATAGTATTAATATTTTCTAAGTTACTGCTCTGGTGTTCATAATGGTGGGATAGCCTGACATTTAGAGCACCTGCTTATAAATCCAGTTATTCAGAAGCCACGGTTGAAGACTTGCTCTGTGCTAGGTAGCACAGAGATCACCCCATTCATTATCTGCCATAAAATGAAAGAAATGACTCTGTTCTCATGCACCAGGGAAGCATTTTCTATTTTGTTTAAATCTCAGAAAGAACTACTACTCCACTAATATATGGGCTTCCCTGGTGGCTGAGTAGTGCAGAATCTGCCTGCCAATGCAGGAGAGATGGGTTCGATACCTGGGTTGGGAAGATCACCTGGAGAAGAAAACGGCAACCCATTCCTGTGCTCTGGCCTGGAGAATCCCACAGACAAAGGAGTCTGGTGGGCTACAGTCCATGGGGTCATGAAGAGTCAGACACAACTTAGGGACTAAACAACAACACTAATACATAAAAGGAAGTGTGGATAGGATTCAGCACTGAGACATTTGAGTAAGATGAGAAACAAGGAAATGAAGAGAGTTTCACCCTAGGCAGGTGAAGAATCTTTCCTTATGGGGAACTTTGAATAATATAAGAACTTTGCAGTGAAACACAATAAAAAGAAACTTGTCAGAGATGAACACTTTAAAAAGACATTACACTTTTTGGTACTGTTGCTGTATACCATTGTACACAAAGTTAGTAATTCACTATGAAGTGATGTTTGTGATACTGACTTTACCAAATCGCATTTTTTCTTTTGGTTCTAAAGCTATTACATTTTCTCTTTTAGTTTCAGATGGAAAGACATATGACGCATACATACTATGTCCAAAGACCTCTGGGGAAGGGTCAACCTGTAACTCAGATATTTTTGTGTTTAAAGTCATGCCTGAGGTCTTGGAAAAACAGTGTGGCTATAAGTTGTTCATCTGTGGCCGAGATGACTACGTTGGGGAAAGTATGTATGCAGTGGAAAGAAGTAACATCTTGTATAACTAACTGAATTACTAAAGTTGGGTTTCCTGTCTCTGCAAGACTGCAGCCTGGGTGTACATACTTGACAACTTGAAGAGCCTCTGAAGTGGGACTTCCCTGGTGGCTCAGCGGTAAAGAATCTGCCTGCCAACGCAGGAGATGCGAGTTCGATCACCTGGGTCAGGAAGATCCCCTGGAGGAGAGAATGGCAACCCTTTCTAGTATTCTTACCTGGGGAATCCCATGGACAGAGGAGCCTGGTGGGCTTCAGTCCAAACGGTCAAAAAGAGTCAGACACGACCATGTGCGTAGTGGCACGTGATGACGTTTATACCAAATGCAAAGTGTTTACTTTTCTCATACTCTACTGGGGTAGCAATTAACTAAATTTTATTTCATTCTGCAGAACTTAACTAGTTAGATCTAGTAGTTACTTTACAACTGATGGTAAAACAGGAATGATGTAGATCCAGTGGTTTAGCAAAAAAGTTGATAAAATTTATTCTTCAAGTGCTCCGACTCTGACATGAAATACTCACCTTTTGTGGGTCAGTGTTTGAGCTCTTCTGTAAAGCGAGAAACTCCTTCAGTTTAAGGCAAGAAGAAAGAGTATCGGGAGACATAGGTGATGGGGTGGGAAGGACCTGGAGGGGTCTTGGTTCTGGAGGGAAGGATCACAGGTTGAAAGCTTACTTACTTATTGTGCTGCGTCTCCTGTTTTTCAGGCATTGTTGAGGTTGTTAATGAAAATGTAAAGAAAAGCAGGAGACTGATCATCATTTTGGTCCCAGAAACGTCAGGATTCAGCTGGCCAGGGAATTCATCTGAAGAGCAAGTGGCCATGTACAACGCTCTCATTCAGGAAGGAATTAAAGTTGTCCTGCTGGAGCTGGAGGAGATTCCAGACTATGAGAAGATGCCAGAATCCATTAAATTCATTAAGCAGAAGCAGGGGGTCATACGCTGGTCAGGGGACTTTAGAGAGGGGTCGCAGTCTATGAACTCGAGATTCTGGAAGAAGGTCAGGTACCACATGCCAGTCCAGCGGCAGCGGCGTTTATCCAAGCACCAGCTGCCGTCCCCTGCCACTCTGCTGGACTCTAAGGAGAAACGACCCATGGAGGTCCACGTGCCTCTCGGGTAGTGGAGAAACTTGGCCAAGAGTTCCTTGGTGACTCCTGTCTTCGGGCCCTGCAGGCTGGGCCTCACTGACTTGCACAGTCATCCTACATACCTGTTTAGTCCCTTATCCCCGAGGTCGCCTGGGACCGGATTAAGGGAGCAGGATGTGGCAACAGTTGCTCTGTGGCCAGGGCAACTCCAGGCAGAGGGCTTGGGAAGTCCTTTAACAAGGCGCTGGATGCCCTGTCTGAATGTTTGAACTGCTGAGAAAAGGCGCCGGGTAGCAAACCAGAGGAATGAATATGCAGGTAATATTCACCATCTATAGACAGATTTAGGAAGTCTCCCAGGGTCTGAGGGCAGGGCTGTGGCCCAGTCTGGGGACAGCAGGCCCTCGAGTGGTTCTCCTGGGCATTGCTACAGGCAGACTGAGACCTCTACTTCCCAGAGGACGTAGAAGCATTCTTGGAGAACTCTCCATCTCCCTTGCATTTACCATACCTCTCGACAGACAGCTGGCAGTCACTTTCCAAAGATGGAATTTCATTTCATGGAACCTTTAAAACTGTCATTTCAATGAGCAAAGGAATTCCCCCGACTTTTAAGGGTTTGAAATACCCTTAGCTTTCTGCAGGAGAGAGAGAATTTTGAGAGCAAGAATAGCAGAGAATGGACCCACCTTTTACTGCCTTCCCTCTGCAGTGACCACTTGGTTCCACCTTATTCTTCTGCCTATTCCCTGGACTCGTCATTTCTCTGAGAGGTCCACTTCTAAAGTTACCTCCTCCTCTCACTGTCACACACACGGCCTACAGATGAAATATCTTTCTACGATGCCTGAATCTTAAAATGCCCTTACTAGACAGCCTCCATGGGCTCCTCCTGGGTCAGGAGTGAAAGCCCACTTTCGCCCACAAGCATAGCCCCACCACCCTACACAGCCAGACACCTCTCAGTCCCGCTCTGCGCACACCCATATAGTTCACCTTCACACCTGTCCCCAGCCTCCCTCCACCTCTGCCTCTCCTTCCCGTCTCCTCTGACCAGAAATCCTCTTGACATTTTCTCTAGCTAGTTACTAAAACTCAAAATTTACTCCTTTCCCCAAGAAATTGCCCTCAGGCACTCGTTCTGTTTCTTTCAATCTGATTGTACTTAGGCTCTCTCTGCAGGAACTTGCTTCTGTCTCCAGCTCCAAGCCTTGTTCTCTGCAGAAAAGGCCGGGGTGTCTTTTTGTTGGCAGTGCCTTCAGAAGAAATTTGCACACATAACGTAGACTAGTGTAGTGCTTTACTGTTTAAAAATGTCCACGGGTTATCTTATTTTTCGAAAACCTCTGTTCAGTTTCCCTTTAACCTTTTCCTTTCAGGCCTTCCCCATTAATTAGATTTTACTGCAAAATCTGATGGGAATTTTTCTTCTTGGTCAGTGTGAGTGTTTAAGAAAAGTTTGCAAGTATAGTGAAGTATTCCATTTCCAGTTGTTAAAACTGGCTTAGCAGAATTTTTATTTTCCCCCTTCTGCCTCTATTTGCAGTAAAAGAGGGTATTGAGCCATTTTTTAATGAGTTTTTTGATAAATTATATTTGTACTGGTTAATGATTTAAAAAAAAAACCTTGTTTGTATAATTCTGCAGCAGATACCAAATATTTTTATATAGAAAGACACCAGATTCATGTACAGCACGTATCATTGATCAATGGACTGTACTTATTTTCCAATAAAATTGTCAAAACCTGGTATTCATTGTTCTCCATCAAGTCTGTTTCTTTGCCAGCTCTCTCCTGAGTTTACCTGCGTGCTCCCAGGTTGGGTGGAGAGTGAGGACACCTTCTTCCTGGGGAGGTCAGAGGTCATTAGCTGAGGGCTGACTCCCCTTTGTAGCCTCAGCTGTATTCTGTCTGTTTGCTTGCTCTAAAATAGATTAAAGATGAATCTTATTAACGTATTACCAGTCCAAAACTCATAGGGACAACATTTGTATAGACTTTTACATCTTTTTGCTTTTTACAAAAAACTATATTGGAGTATAACCAATTAACAATGTTGTGATAGTTTTAGGTGGACAATTAAAGGGACTCAGCTGTACATACACATGTATCCATTTCCCCCCAAACTCCCCTCCCCTCCAGGCTGATATGACATTGAGCAGAGTCCCCTGTGCTATATAGTAGGTCCTTGTTGGTTATCAATTTAAAATATAGAAGTGTGTACCTTTCCATCCCAAACTCCTTAACTTCCCCCACCATAAGTTTGTTCTGTAAGTCTGAGTCTGTTTCTGTTCTGTAGTTAAATTCATTTGTATCATTTCTTTCTAGGTTCCACATATAAAGTATGTCATAACATATTTGTCTTTCTCTGACTTACTTCATACGGTATGACAATCTCTAGGTCCATCCATGTTACTACAAATGACATACATCTCACAAAAAGTTTTTATTTTTTTTCTCCTTTGACCCAGGAGCCTAACAAAATCAACAGATGTCATATCCAAATGTGAGCGCTAGTGTTCGCAAGCTCTAGGGATCAGGGCACCTTTCGCAGCTGGCCAGTGCATCTTCCTCTTACCCTGAGGCTGTTCTAACAAGCAGATGGTGCTGTGAGCACCCGAGGAGAAGGGCAGAGGTGGTGGGTCACCTTACAGTCCACAGATTCAAGCAGATGGCCTGTCCTCAGGGAATGGTAGTGTTGTCTCTAGTAATTCTGTGAGTAAACTTCATCTCCCCAGTCATATTGAAATATGCAAATAGAGTGGATAAAGCATATAATTGGTGACTGACGCTAAGAGAGGAACCAAAGCAACGTAAAAGGAATGACAGAGTAGAGAGCAGTCAGGGGGAGTCGTGACATCTGGAGACCAAAGTCTGGCTCCTCCCCATCCCGGGGGTTTCTGAGTTGCTCAGGGCCAATGACTATGTCCCTATGACCCAAACTTTATAGAATGTTTAGTGCTCTAAAGAAAGAAAGGGATTACTTTAACACATTCCTGAGGGATTTTTCAACAAAAATTAAAAATACAAGAACTTAGGAAAATTGGGGAGTCAGCTATCCAGAAAATTTGCCTAAACAGACCATCTCAGTGGGAGGATTCAGAGAGATTTCACCAACAATCAGTGCTAAGAGCAATTGTCTTTTTTTTTTTTGTCATGAGAATTTATATTCTCTTTACCAGATAAACTTTACTCAGAATAGCCTTTTTTTTTTTTTTGATCTCTGGAATTATTTCTCACTAGTGGTGCTACCTAGTTGGAAAGAGACCTGAGTATAAGTTTCCGCACTGGTGCAGTGTTGAAACTGGTACACAGCATATGGTTGTTTTGACCTTTCATGCCAGGAAGAAAGTGACATGATGTATTTCAAGTGTGCAGGGCAGTGCATGCACACTCAGTCGTGCCCAGCTCTCTGTGACCCCATGGACTGTAGCCCACCAGGTTCATCAGTCCACGAGATTTTCCCAGCAAGACTACTGGAGTGGGTTGCCATTTCTTTCTCCAGGGGATCTTCCCAACCCAGGCATCAAACCCTTGTCTCCTGCTTCAGCAAGCAGATTCTTTACCACTGAGCTACCTGGGAAGCCTATATGTAAAGTAATAAAAGGGAAAAACCTATAACCAAGAATACTCAACCCAGTCAGGCTCTCCTGACTTGAAGGAGAAATCAAAAGCTTTACAGAGAAGCAAAAGCTAAAAGGATTTGGCACCACCAGACCAGCTTTACAACAAATGCTAAAGGGATTTCTGTAGGAGGAATAGAAAAGGCACAACTAGAAATAAGACAGCAAAGGGGAAAGCTCATAGGTCAAGACAAATAAATAGTAAAGGTAGAAAATCACCCACACCACATATGATCTCAAAGCTAGCAATCCTGAGAAGAGGAAATCACAAATGCAGGCTAGTGGAAACACATTTAAAATTAAGAGACCGGCAACTTAAAAAATCTTAGATATATAGACTGCTATATAAAAGCCACAAGTTAACCAAAACCCCTAAATCTACAGGAGATAAAAAGGAATCCAACGTAACATAAAAGAAAGTCATCCGATTACAAGAGAACAGAGGAGGAAGGTGAGTTCTACCAAATGTGTGTGCGCGCGCTCAGTTGTGTCTGACTCTTTTGCAATCCCATGCACTGTAGCCTCTGTTCATGGAATTCTCCAGGTAAGAATACTGGAGTGGGTTGCCATTTCCTCCTCCAGGGGATCTTCCTGACCCAGGGATCAAACCCATGTCTCTCCTGCATTGGCAGGTGGATTCTTTACCACTGGCGCCACCTGGGAAGCCCCCTACCCTTCTGAAACTTTTCCAAAATACTGCAGAGGAAGAATACATTCAAACACATTCTATGAGGTCAGCATCACCCAGATACCAAAACAAGACAGAGATACCAAAAGGAAAGAAAATTACAGGCCGATACCACAAAATTATAGGCAATATCACTAAAGAGTGTAGAGAGGAACATCGTCAGCAAAATACAAGCAAAATGAATTCAACAGTACATTAAAAGGATGATCCACCATGATTTAGTGGCATTTATCACAGGAATGTGAGGCTTTTTCAATATCTGCAAATCAACCAGTGATACACCACATTAACAAACTGCAGAATAAGAAAATATATGATTATCTCATAGATGTAGAAGAAGTTTTTAACAAAACTCAACTTCTATTTTTGATTAAAAACTCTCCAGAGGGTGGGCATAGAGGAAACCTAGCTCAACATAATAAAGGCCATATATGACAAACCCACAGCAAAAGTCATTCTCAATGATGAAAAGCCGAAAGCATTTCTTCCAAAGTCAGGAACGAGACAAGGATGCCCATTCTCTCCACTTTCATTCAACAAACTTTTGGAAGCCCTACCTTAGGGTAGGAAATGAAATAAAAGGAATCCAAACTGGAAAAGAGGCAGCAAAAATCTCAGTTTTCATATGACATGATACTATGCATAGAAAATCTTAACGATGCTACCAGAAAACTACTAGAGCTCGTTAATGAATTTTTTACAGTTGAAGAAGACAAAACAAAACGGAGAAAATGTGTTACATTTCTACACACTAACACTGAAAGATCAGAAATAGAAAGTAAGGAAATAATCCCATTAGCATCACATCAAAAAGAATAAAATGCTTAGGAATAGCATACCTAACAAGGCAAAAGACAGGTACTACAAAAACTAAAACACCCAAATAAAAGAAATGGAAGATGATACAAATAGTTGTGTTTAGTCGCTCAGTCGTGTCCGACACTTTGAGACCCCATGGACGGTAGCCCACCAGGCTCCTCTGTCCATGAGGATTCTCCAGGCAAGAATACTGGAGTGGCTTCCCCTGCCCTCCTCATGGAAAGGTAAATCATGTTACTGGATAGGAAGAATAAAAGCTGTCAAAATGACTACATTAGCCAAGGCAGTCAAAGGACTCAATGCAATCTTTATCAAATCACCAAGGCTTTTTTTTTTTTTTTTTTTTTGCAGATCAAGGACAAAAAATTTTAAAATTTGTATGGATACCTAAAAGAACATAAATAGCTAAAGCAATCTTGAGGAAAAAACCATAGAGCTGAAGGAANGGCACCACCAGACCAGCTTTACAACAAATGCTAAAGGGATTTCTGTAGGAGGAATAGAAAAGGCACAACTAGAAATAAGACAGCAAAGGGGAAAGCTCATAGGTCAAGACAAATAAATAGTAAAGGTAGAAAATCACCCACACCACATATGATCTCAAAGCTAGCAATCCTGAGAAGAGGAAATCACAAATGCAGGCTAGTGGAAACACATTTAAAATTAAGAGACCGGCAACTTAAAAAATCTTAGATATATAGACTGCTATATAAAAGCCACAAGTTAACCAAAACCCCCAAATCTACAGGAGATAAAAAGGAATCCAACGTAACATAAAAGAAAGTCATCCGATTACAAGAGAACAGAGGAGGAAGGTGAGTTCTACCAAATGTGTGTGCGCGCGCTCAGTTGTGTCTGACTCTTTTGCAATCCCATGCACTGTAGCCTCTGTTCATGGAATTCTCCAGGTAAGAATACTGGAGTGGGTTGCCATTTCCTCCTCCAGGGGATCTTCCTGACCCAGGGATCAAACCCATGTCTCTCCTGCATTGGCAGGTGGATTCTTTACCACTGGCGCCACCTGGGAAGCCCCCTACCCTTCTGAAACTTTTCCAAAATACTGCAGAGGAAGAATACATTCAAACACATTCTATGAGGTCAGCATCACCCAGATACCAAAACAAGACAGAGATACCAAAAGGAAAGAAAATTACAGGCCGATACCACAAAATTATAGGCAATATCACTAAAGAGTGTAGAGAGGAACATCGTCAGCAAAATACAAGCAAAATGAATTCAACAGTACATTAAAAGGATGATCCACCATGATTTAGTGGCATTTATCACAGGAATGTGAGGCTTTTTCAATATCTGCAAATCAACCAGTGATACACCACATTAACAAACTGCAGAATAAGAAAATATATGATTATCTCATAGATGTAGAAGAAGTTTTTAACAAAACTCAACTTCTACTTTTGATTAAAAACTCTCCAGAGGGTGGGCATAGAGGAAACCTAGCTCAACATAATAAAGGCCATATATGACAAACCCACAGCAAAAGTCATTCTCAATGATGAAAAGCCGAAAGCATTTCTTCCAAAGTCAGGAACGAGACAAGGATGCCCATTCTCTCCACTTTCATTCAACAAACTTTTGGAAGCCCTACCTTGGGGTAGGAAATGAAATAAAAGGAATCCAAACTGGAAAAGAGGCAGCAAAAATCTCAGTTTTCATATGACATGATACTATGCATAGAAAATCTTAACGATGCTACCAGAAAACTACTAGAGCTCGTTAATGAATTTTTTACAGTTGAAGAAGACAAAACAAAACGGAGAAAATGTGTTACATTTCTACACACTAACACTGAAAGATCAGAAATAGAAAGTAAGGAAATAATCCCATTAGCATCACATCAAAAAGAATAAAATGCTTAGGAATAGCATACCTAACAAGGCAAAAGACAGGTACTACAAAAACTAAAACACCCAAATAAAAGAAATGGAAGATGATACAAATAGTTGTGTTTAGTCGCTCAGTCGTGTCCGACACTTTGAGACCCCATGGACGGTAGCCCACCAGGCTCCTCTGTCCATGAGGATTCTCCAGGCAAGAATACTGGAGTGGCTTGCCCTGCCCTCCTCATGGAAAGGTAAATCATGTTACTGGATAGGAAGAATAAAAGCTGTCAAAATGACTACATTAGCCAAGGCAGTCAAAGGACTCAATGCAATCTTTATCAAATCACCAAGGCTTTTTTTTTTTTTTTTTTTGCAGATCAAGGACAAAAAATTTTAAAATTTGTATGGATACCTAAAAGAACATAAATAGCTAAAGCAATCTTGAGGAAAAAACCATAGAGCTGAAGGAATCAAGCTCTCTGACTTCAGACTATACTATAAAGTTAATCAAAACAGTATGGTACTGGCACAAAACAGAATTAGAGATCAGTGGAGTGGAACAGAAAGTCAGGAAATTAATGCGTGAAACAATGGTTAGTAAATCTACTCAGAGGAGGCAAGAATGAACAATGGAGAAAATGAAGTCTCTTAAATAAGTTGTGCTGGGACTGCTGCTGCTGCTAAGTCGCTTCAGTCGTGTCCGACTCTGTGCGACCCCATAGATGGCAGCCCACCAGGCTCCGCCGTCCCTGGGATTCTCCAGGCAAGAACACTGGAGTGGGTTGCCATTTCCTTCCCCAATGCGTGAAAGTGAAAAGTGAAAGTAAAGTTGCTCAGTCATGTCCGACTCCTAGCGGCCCCATGGACTGCAGCCTACCAGACTCCTCCGCCCATGGGATTTTCCAGGCAAGAGTACTGGAGTGGGATGCCATTGCCCTCTCCAGGATAATTTAAAAAGTTTAGATTAATATACATACACTATTGTATATACAAAAGATAATTCATAAGCACTTGCTGTATAACACTGTACTAAATACTCTTTATTAACTTATGTGTAAAAAGAACATGAAAAAGAATAGATATCTGAATAAGGAAATAATTTTGCTGTACAACTGAAAATAGAATAACACAGCATATCAATACTCCACCAATATACAAAAAAATTTTAAAAGAGTAAAGTGTTATGCATATTTTACAAGAATACAGATATCTGATAGGGAAAAAAATAAATAAAATATTTTAAAACAAATATTATGTAGGAGAAAGTCACATCAAATAAAATATTTTAAAATAAACAAACATGCAGGTGAAAGACCTATGCTGAGATCTATGAAACAAACATAAAGGAAACCGAAGAAATGGAAACATATCGTACTCTATGATTAGAAGCATTAATATTTTTACAAAGGCCATAGTTCATAAAGCAATCTAAAGATTGAGGGGAATCCCTGTCAAATTACCCATGGTATTTTTCACAGAATTAGAGCCAGTAATTCTAAATTTATAGGGAACCATAAATAACCCCCAAACTGCCAAAGCAATTCTGAGGACCAGGAGCAAAGCAGGAGGCATAGCCCTCCCAGACTCCGCACAACTCTACAGAGCTACAGTATTCAAAGCAAGGGGGTCCTGGCAGAGAAACAGACCTATGGGGCCATGGGAAAGAATGGAAACCCCAGGCACAAACTCACAGACCTACGGTCAATCTTTGATGGAGGACGTAAGAATATACAACGGGGAAAAGACAGTGTCTATAGCAAGTGGAGGTGGGGAAGTTGAACAGCCACAAATAATCACTGAAATTAGAAGACACCCACACAGCTACCCACCCCCACCCCCCAAAAAAAAGGAACTCAAAATGGCTAGAGGACTTAAACAGGAAGACACCACACCACAAACTCCTAGAGAAAAACAAAGGGAAACCACACTGTCAGAAATCATCCCACTGTTTTCTCACTTCTAGCTCTCAAGGTAATAGAAAAATAAAAAATGAGACTTCGTCCAATTAAAGGCTTTTGAACAATAAAAAAGTAATAGAGAATGGGAGAAAATAGTTGCAAACAATATGATCCACAAGAAATCAGTCTCAAAATACACAAAAAGCTCACTCACCTCAATATCAAAACACTAGCAACTATACAAAAAACCAGACAGAAGATCTACACAGACATCTCTCCAGAAAAGACCTTCAGATGGCCAGGAGGCATAGAAAAAGATGCTCAACACTGATAATTTTAAACAAAATGCCAATCAAACCAAATAGAGGTATCATAATAACATTCAAAATTTCCGTGACTAAAATATCTACAAATAAATGTTTGAGGCGGTGTGAAGAAAAAAAAAAAAAAACAACACCTCTCCTACACTGTTGCTGGATTACGGAGAAGAGTAAGTAAAGGGAAAGTCGCTCAGTCGTGTCCGACTCTTTGCGACCCCCTGGACTGTAGCCTACCAGGCTTCTCAGACCATGGGATTTTCCAGGCAAGAATACTGGAGTGAGTTGCCATTTCCTTCTCTAGGGGATCTTCCCGACCCAGGGATTGAACCCGGGTCTCCCACATTGTAGGGAGACGCTTACCCACTGAGTCTTTAAAACTAAATGAATTTACTTCAGTCAGTCATTCGGTTTAGTCACTCTGTCATGTCTGACTTTTTGTGACCCCAAGAAGTACAGCACGCCAGGCTTCCCTGTCCATCACCAACTTCCAGAGTTTGTGCAAACTCATGTCCATCAAGTTGGTGGTGCCATCCAATCATCTCACCCTCTGTTGTCCCTTCTCCTCCTGCCTTCAATCTTTCCCATCATGAGTCTTTTCCAATGAGTCAGTTCTTTGTATCAGGTGACCAAAGTATTGGAGCTTCAGCATCAGTCCTTCCAATGAATATTCAGGGTTGATTTCCTTTAGGATTGACTGCTTTGGTCTCCTTGCAGTCCAAGGGACTCTCAAGAGTCTTCTCCAACATCACAGTTCAAAAGCATCAGTTCTTGGGTGCTCAGCGTTCTTTATGGTCCAACTTTCACTTCTACACCTGACTATTGGGAAAAAATAGCTTGTCTCTGCTTTTTAATATGCTGTCTAGGTTGGGTCATAGCTTTTCTTCCAAGGAGCAAGCATCTTTCAATTTCATGGTTGCATGCTAAGAAGCATAAAACACTAAAAATAAAGTTGAAGATGACTCACAGAAATGAAAAGATATCCCATGCTTTTGGTTTGATACCAGTAATATTTTTTAAATGCCCATATGACCCAAAACAATCTACAGATTTAGGACTATCCCTATCATATTCCTTGTGATATTTCACAGAACTAGAACCAATGATTCTAAATTTTACTTGGAACTATACATGACCCAGAATTGCCAAAGCAATCCTGAGTCCCAAGGACACAGCAGGAGGCATAACCCTCCTAGTAGCCACATATAAATAATCACTGAAATTAGAACCCATGTGCACAACACTCAACAAATAGGAACTCAAAAAAGCTTGAGGAGTTAATAATGGACATCACTCCATAAACTCCCAGAGAAAAAAGTAAGCAAAACGTTCTCTCAAAAATGGTACCATTATATTTTTGTCTCTCAAGGCAATAGAAAATGAATGAAAAATAAACAAATGGGACCTAATCAAAGTTGTGATCATTAGCACAACAAAGGAAACCCATTTTAAAAATGAAAAAAACCCAACCCATCCAATGGGAAAAAATTAGTTTCAAACTTTGAGGTCGAGACTGATGTCCAAAATACAGAAACAGCTTATTCAGCTCAGCAACAAAAACATTAACAAGCCAATCAAAAAACAGGCGGAATATCTACATACACATTTCCCCACAGAAGACATCCAGATGGCCAAAAAGCACAGGAATAGATGCTCAACATCACTTATGATTAATGAAATGCAAATTAAAGCCCCAATGAGGTACCACAATGATCAGAATTTCCATAATTAAAAAGTATACAGATAAGAAACGTTGCTCTGAGTGTGGAGAATTGCTGCCCTGCTGCTGTGTTGTGTTGCACTGTTGTTGAGAACAGAAAGGGGCACAGCCACTGTGGAGAACAGTAAGGAGGTCCATAAAAATTCAATGAACTTACTTGAAAAGAGAAACAGATACACAGACTCACAGAGCCAGTAAAGAGACTTACAGATACCAAAGGCAAAAGAGAGGGGTAGGTATGATTTAGGAGTTTTGGTATAATTTAGATATGCCACTCTTTACAAAATAAAAAATATATCATCAATAACAACCACAGGGAACTTTATGTCATATTTGAAAAAAGAAAAATAATATATATATGTATAAATAAATCAATAGGCTCTACAAGTGAAAGCACAACCTTGTAATTCAATGCTACTTTATCATCAATACAAATCTTAATTAAGAAGGTAAAATGTTATGTTATACATACCATAATACAAATATGAATAAAACAGAAATGAAATAATATGGTAGCAAAGCATTCAATAAAATACTTAAAAATTAACCTGACAAAAGAAGTGAAATACTTATGTCCTAAAAACTATGAAATATTAATAAAGAAATTTGAAAATATTTCAAATAAATGGAAGAATATCACATACTCTTTTACTGGAAGCATTAAATTATTAAGTGGTCAAACTACCCCAATAAATCTACATAATTAATTGCCATCTCTATCAAAATACCCATGGACTTTTTTTTTCAGAGCTAGAACCAATAATATTGAATTTTATATGGAACCATAGATGACCTAGTACTGCCAAAGAAATCCTGAGCACAGAATAAGTCAGGAGGCATAACCCTCCCCAGAATTCAGGCAATACTACCGAGCAACAGTCATCAAAATAACAGTGGTCCTGGCAGAAAAACAGACCTCTGGAGCAACGGAACAGAAGAGACAGCCCAGGAGTAAACCCACACACCCACAGCCAGCTAACCCCTCATAAAGGAAGCAAGCGTATCCAATGGAGAAAAAAAGTCTCCTCGGCGAATGGTATTGGGAAAGTTGGACAGCTCGATGGAAATCAGTGAAATCAGAACACAACCTCACATCATACACAACAACGAACTCAAAATGCTCAAGACTTAATGTCCAGACATCACACTATGTAAGTTTTGGAGAACATCATACACAAAACGTTCTCTGACATTAACTGTACCAGTGTTTCGTTAGGCCAGCTTCCCAAGGCAATACAAATAGAAGCAAGAAGAAACAGGGCTTCCCTGGTGGCTCAATAGTAAAGAATTCCCCTTCTAAAGCAAGAGATAAGTGTTCAGCCCTTGATCTAGGAAGATCCTAAATGCCGCAGAACAAATAAACCTGTGCACCACAACTATTGAGCCTATGCTCTAAAGTCCAGGAACCACAGCTTCTGAAGCCCAGAGCCCGGGTGCTGCAACAAGACTAAGTCACCACAGTGAGAAGCCCTGCACTGCAACTAGCGGGTGGCCCTCATTCTCCACAGCTACAGATGAGCTCGCACAGCAACAAAGACCCAGCACAGCCAGTAAGAAATTATATGTTAAAAAAAAAAGCAGCAGGCTAATCTAACTTATGAGCTTTTGCACAAGGTAGCCATAAACAACAATAAAAAATGACAACCCATGGAGTGGAAGAAAATATTTGCAAATGGTGGGACAGACTAGAACTAATCTCCAAAATACACAAACAGCTCATTCACCTTAATATTAAAAAAAAAAATCTATTAAAAAAAATGAGCAGAAGATCTACACTGACATTTCTCTGAAGACATACTGATGACCCGAAGCACATATAAGAATGCTCAACATCAACAATTATCACAGAACTGCAAATCACGCCTACCATCAGTTATCACCACACCATTATCAAAAACCCCATAATTAAAATGCCTACAAATAACAAATTCTGGGGAGGCTGTGGATAAAAAGGAGCCCTTTTACTCTTCTGGTCAAAATGTATATTGCTTCAGTCAGTACGGAGAACTGTATGGAGGTTCCTTAAAATTTAAAGATTCAAAGACTGAGAAAGTGCACCCATCCTTACCAAAGGGGAAAGGTAGTGGGGACAGATGAATTAGGAGTTTGGGATTAACATATACACACTACTCCACACCTAATAGATAATTAACAAGGACTGACTGACATTGAGACCTCATGGACTATACAGTCCACAGGATTCTTCAGGCCAGAATATTGGAATGGGTAGCTGTTCCCTTCTCCAGGGGATCTTCCCAACCCAGGGATCAACCCAGGTCTCCTGCATTGTAAGCGGATTCTTTACCAGCTGAGCCACAAGAGAAGCCCAAGAATACTGGAGTGGGTAGCCTATGGCTTCTCCAGCAGATCTTCCTGATCCAGGAATTGAACTGGGGTCTCCAGCATTGCAGGCAGATTCTGAGCCACTGGGCTTCCCTGGTGCCTCAGATGGTAAAGAATATGCCTGCATTGTGGGAGACCTGGGTTCGATCCCTTGGCTGGGAAGATTCCTCTGGAGGAGGACAGGGCAACCCACTCCAGTATTATTGCCTGGAGAATCCCCATGAACAGAGGAGCCTGGAGGGCTACAGTTCATGGGGTCACAAAGACTCGAAATGACTGAGTGACTAAGCACAGTAGAGACTGACTGCATAGGACAGGGATCTCTAATTAATACTTTGTATAACCTACATGGGAAAAGAATTTTTAAAAAATTGATTTCTGTATAAGCACATTACTACACTGCACAAATGAAATTAACACAGTATAAATTAACTCTAGTCAAATATAAAAGAAAAATTCTTTAAATGATTTAGATAGTAAATGTTATGCATACTGTATCACAATAAATAAATGTTTACAAATATAAAATAAAACACATCAAAATAAATAAAATACTTAGTATTAAACCTAAGGAGATGAAAGATTTATATGCTGAAAACCATAAAACACTGAAAATAAAATGAAAGATGACTCAAAGAAATAGAAGATATCCCATGCTTTTGGATTGATAGCAGTCGTAGTTTTAAATGGCCATACTACCCGAAGCAGTATACAGATTAAATGCAATCCATGTCAAATTCCCTAAGACATTTTTCACAGAAGTAGAACCCAAGATCCTAAAATTTACTCGGAATCATCTATGATGCAGAATTGCCAAAGCAATCCTGAGGACCAAGAACAAAGCAGGAAGCATAACCCTCCCAGACTCCACACAACACTAGAGAGTTGCAGTGTTCAAAACCAGGAGGTCCCAGCACAGAGACAGACCTATGGGACAATGGAAAAGAACAGAGACCCTAGGATCAAACCCACACACTATGGTCAATTTATCTTCCACAATGGAAGCAAGAATATATTGGGTTGGCCACAAATTGCATTCAGATTTTTCTGTAGATGTTACGAAAAAAATTTTAAGGAAGCTTTTGGCCAGCCCAATAAAAGGGGAGGGCTTTCAAGGTGACTCAGTGGTAAAGAATCTGCCTGCCAATGGAGGAGACCTGGGTTTGATTCCCCAGGTTGGGAAGATTCCCCAGAGAAGGCAATAGCAACCCACTCCAGTATTCCTGCCTGGGGAATCCCATGGACAGAGGAGCCTTGTGGGCTACAGGGTCACAAAGAGTCAGACATGTGACTGAATAACAACAGTACAAGGGTAAGAAGACAGTCTCACGGCAAGGGGCACTGGGAAATTCATAGAGCCACATGCCAATCTCTGCAATTAGAACCCATGTGCACACCATTAGGCAAAAAGTAACTCAAGATGACTTGAAAACTTAAACACCACACCATGAACTCCTAGAGAAAAATTAGGCAAAGAGTTCTCTGACAGAAATCATACTGTTACCCCCCTCCTTAGGTAAGACTCCCAAAATGATAGAAAATGAGCCACAGATACACACATAGGACCTAATCGAGTTTATGACCATTGGCACAGCCAAGGAAACCATATACAAAATAAGACAACCCACGGGCTGGGAGGAAGTAGCGGCAAATGTTGTGATCCACAAGACACTGATCTCAAAAATGTACTAACGACTCATTCACTTCAGTGTCACAGCCCTAGCAACCCAATCAAAAAATGGGCAGAAGATCTGCATAGATATTTCTCCAGAGTAGCCCTACAGATGACCAACCAGTGCAGGAAGAGAAGCTCAACACTGATAATTTGTTAACAAAATGCAAATGAAAACCACAATGAGGTATCACCACAATGATCAGAATTTCCATAATTAAAATGTCTACTAATAAGAAATGCTGGACAGGGGGAGAGAAAAGGCACATGCCTACACTCTTGGGTGTGAATATAAGTGGTACCGCTACTGTGGAGAATGGTAAGGAGGTTCCTTAAAAACTAAATGATCTTATTTACAAAACAAAAAGAGACTTACAGGCTCAGAGAAAACAAACTTATGCTTAAGAAGGGAAACTAGTGATGGGCAGGTTAAAATAGGAGTTGAGATTAACATATACACATTACTTATATCCAGTGCATATTCAACAAATAACTAATGTGTACAACAGGGAGCACAAATATCCTAGACAGACTATACGGAGAAGAATCTGAAAAATGATAGATATAAGTAAAATTTATGCATTAAAACTGAATCTAACACAGCATTGTAAATCAACACTTTTCCAACATGAAATAAAAGTTTGTAAAAATTAAGATCATAGAGGTAATGTTATGCATATTTATCCACAATATGGAAATTTAAAAAAAGTACAGTATAGTAAAAACAAAAATGTCCCATCAGAATGAATATAGTACTGAGGAGTTAACTGGACTGCTACTGCTGCTGCTAAGTCGCTTTAGTCGTATCCAACTCTGTGTGACCCCATAGATGGCAGCCCACCAGGCTCCACCATCCCTGGGATTCTCCAGGCAAGAACACTGGAGTGGGTTGCCATTTCCTTCTCTGATGCATGAAAGTGAAAAGTGAAAGTGAAGTCGCTCAGTCGTGTCCGATCCTCAGCGACCCCATGGACTGCAGCCTTCCAGGTTCCTCTGTCCATGGGATTTTCCAGGCAAGAGTACTGGAGTGGGGTCCATTGACTAAAGAGGTCAAAGATTTATACCTTGAGAACCATAAAATACTACAAATAAAATGGAAGATGACCAAATAAATGGAAAGATTTCACATGCTTTTGGATTGAGAGCAGTAATATTTCTAAATGGTCATACTACCCAAAGCAATCGATAGATTACATGCAATCTCTGTCAAATTCCCTGTGACATTTTTCACAGAGCTAGAACCTGATCCTTAAATTTATGTGGATGCATACATGACACAATTCCCTAACCAATCCTGAGGACCAAAAACAAAGCAGGAGGCAGAACCCTCCCAGACTTGACCCAACACTACAGAGCTACAGTACTCACAACAAGGGGGTCCTGGCACAAAACAGACCTATGGGATAATGGACAAGGAGAGACCCCAGGCACAAATCCAAACACCTAAGGTCAGCTAATATTCCACAGTGGAATCAAGAATATATGGGGTTGGCCAAAAATTTCACTTGGATTTTTCTGTACAATGCTNATCAAAAAATGGGCAGAAGATCTGCATAGATATTTCTCCAGAGTAGCCCTACAGATGACCAACCAGTGCAGGAAGAGAAGCTCAACACTGATAATTTGTTAACAAAATGCAAATGAAAACCACAATGAGGTATCACCACAATGATCAGAATTTCCATAATTAAAATGTCTACTAATAAGAAATGCTGGACAGGGGGAGAGAAAAGGCACATGCCTACACTCTTGGGTGTGAATATAAGTGGTACCGCTACTGTGGAGAATGGTAAGGAGGTTCCTTAAAAACTAAATGATCTTATTTACAAAACAAAAAGAGACTTACAGGCTCAGAGAAAACAAACTTATGCTTAAGAAGGGAAACTAGTGATGGGCAGGTTAAAATAGGAGTTGAGATTAACATATACACATTACTTATATCCAGTGCATATTCAACAAATAACTAATGTGTACAACAGGGAGCACAAATATCCTAGACAGACTATACGGAGAAGAATCTGAAAAATGATAGATATAAGTAAAATTTATGCATTAAAACTGAATCTAACACAGCATTGTAAATCAACACTTTTCCAACATGAAATAAAAGTTTGTAAAAATTAAGATCATAGAGGTAATGTTATGCATATTTATCCACAATATGGAAATTTAAAAAAAGTACAGTATAGTAAAAACAAAAATGTCCCATCAGAATGAATATAGTACTGAGGAGTTAACTGGACTGCTACTGCTGCTGCTAAGTCGCTTTAGTCGTATCCAACTCTGTGTGACCCCATAGATGGCAGCCCACCAGGCTCCACCATCCCTGGGATTCTCCAGGCAAGAACACTGGAGTGGGTTGCCATTTCCTTCTCTGATGCATGAAAGTGAAAAGTGAAAGTGAAGTCGCTCAGTCGTGTCCGATCCTCAGCGACCCCATGGACTGCAGCCTTCCAGGTTCCTCTGTCCATGGGATTTTCCAGGCAAGAGTACTGGAGTGGGGTCCATTGACTAAAGAGGTCAAAGATTTATACCTTGAGAACCATAAAATACTACAAATAAAATGGAAGATGACCAAATAAATGGAAAGATTTCACATGCTTTTGGATTGAGAGCAGTAATATTTCTAAATGGTCATACTACCCAAAGCAATCGATAGATTACATGCAATCTCTGTCAAATTCCCTGTGACATTTTTCACAGAGCTAGAACCTGATCCTTAAATTTATGTGGATGCATACATGACACAATTCCCTAACCAATCCTGAGGACCAAAAACAAAGCAGGAGGCAGAACCCTCCCAGACTTGACCCAACACTACAGAACTACAGTACTCACAACAAGGGGGTCCTGGCACAAAACAGACCTATGGGATAATGGACAAGGAGAGACCCCAGGCACAAATCCAAACACCTAAGGTCAGCTAATATTCCACAGTGGAATCAAGAATATATGGGGTTGGCCAAAAATTTCACTTGGATTTTTCTGTACAATGCTATGGAAAAACTTGAAGGAACCTTTTGTCCAACCCAGGACAAGCAGAAGAAGGCAATGTCCTCAGCAAGCAGTGTTGGAAAAATTATAGAGTTGCATCCCAGTCACTGAAATTAAAACCCACACGCACACCATTCAACAAAAACTAATTCAATATGGCTTGAAGACTCAAATAAGAGACATCACACCATAAACTCCTAAAGAAAAACGTAGGCAAAGATTCTCAGAGAGAAATTGCACAGTTCTTGCCTTAAGGTTAGTCTCCTAAGGCAATAGAAAATGAATCAAAGATATAAAAATGGGACCTAATCAAGCTAATATCATTTTGCATGGCGAAGGAACCATAGACAAAAGGAAAAGACAACCCACTGGACAGGGCAAAATAATTGCAAATGATGTGATCCACAAGACACTGATCTGGAAATTATAGAACAGTTCGTTTACATCAGTATCAAAACTCTAGCAATGCAATTAGAAAGCCACCAGCCAGAAAAGCTACATAGACATTTCTCCAGGGTAGACCTACAGATGGCCCCAAATCACAGGAATGATGATTTGTGTTATTGCATCAACATCAATAATGTTTAACAAAATGCAGATGAAAACCACAATGAAGCATCACTTCTATGCTCAGAATTTCCAGAATTAAAATGTCTACTAATAAAAATGTTGGACGGTGTGGACAAAAAGGAACGCTCCTACACTTCTGGTGGGAATGTAAATTGGTACAGCAGGATAGAGAATAGTAAGGAGGCTCCTTAAAAATTAAATGGCAAAACCAATACAATTTGTGAAGGAAAAAATAATAAATAAATAAAAGGAAAAAATTAAATGATCTTATTTACAAAACAAAAAGAGATTTAATAAACATAGAGACTGAGAAAACAAACTTATGCTTAAGAAGGGAACTGGTGGTGGGCAGGAATAAATTAGGAGCTTGAGATTAACATATACACAGTACAAAGTATACAATACATATTCAACTAGTACCTAATGTATGGAAAAGGAAACAACTAAATATACTGTATGGCCTCTATGGGAAAAGAATCTGAAAAAAGGATATATATAAGAAAATTATGGGGCTGTTACAACTGAATCTAACACAGAACATGTAAATAACTTGATTCCAATATAAACTAAAAATTCATAAAAATTAAGATAATAAAATTGTTATGAATACTATATCACAATATAGAAATTCAAAAAGTAAATACAATAAAAAACAAAAAAGTCACATCAATGTGAGTATAGTACTGAGGAATTAACCTGACTAAGGAGGTCAAAAACTTATATGCTGAGAATAAAACAATAAAAACAATAAAACATAAACATATAAAAATAAAATTGAAGATGACTCAAAGAAATGGAAAAATAACCCAAGCTTTCACGTTGCTGACAGTAATTTTTAAAAACAGCCACACTGCCCAAAACAATCTATAGATTTAATGCAATCTCTAATAAATCCCCTGTAACATTTTCACAAAATTAGAACCACTGTTCCTAAAATTGAATTGGAACCGTTCCCGATATAGAATTGCCAAAGCAATCCTGAGGACCAAGAACAAAGCAGGAGGCAGAACCCTCCCAGATTCCACAGAGCACTGCAGAGCCACAGTGCCCAAAACAAGGAGGCGCTGGCACAGAGACAGCCCCGCGGGACAACGGCACAGAACACAGACTCCAGGCACAAACCCACACGTCTACGGTCAGTTAATCTTTGACGGAGGAACAAGAATACACAATGGGGAAAAGTCTCCACCACAACTGGGGATGAGGAAGTTGGACAGCCACAAATATCACTGAAATCAGAATCCACTCACACACCTACTAAAAAGAGGAACTGAGGATGGCTCCACTCCAGCACTCTTGCCTGGAAAATCCCATGGAGGGTGGAGCCTGGTGGGCTGCAGTCCATGGGGTCACTAAGAGTCGGACACAACTGAGCGACTTCCCTTTCACTTTTCACTTTCCTGCATTGGAGACGGAAATGGCAACCCACTCCAGTGTTCTTGCCTGGAGAATCCCAGGGACGGGGGAGCCTGGTGGGCTGCCGTCTATGGGTTGCACAGAGTCGGCCACGACTGAAGTGACTCAGCAGCAGCAGTAGCAGCAGACTCAAATAGGAGACATCACAGCACAAACTCATAGAGGAAAATGAAAGGAAACACACGCTGTCAGAAGTTCTCCCACCGTTTTCTTACATCAGGCTCCCAAGGCAGTAGAAAAATAAACAAACNCCACGACTGAAGTGACTCAGCAGCAGCAGTAGCAGCAGACTCAAATAGGAGACATCACAGCACAAACTCATAGAGGAAAATGAAAGGAAACACACGCTGTCAGAAGTTCTCCCACCGTTTTCTTACATCAGGCTCCCAAGGCAGTAGAAAAATAAACAAACTGGACCTAATCAAATCAATGGCTTTTTGCACAACAAAGAGGAAATCAATAATACAGAATGGGAGAAAATAAGTGTAAACAATGTGATCCACAAAGCACTGATCTCCAAAATATACAAAAAGCCCCCTCACCTTAATATCAAAACACTAGCAACTCAACAAAAAACCAGATGGAAGACTTACACAGACATTCTCTGGAGAGGACCTTCAGATGGACAGGAAGCACCAGAAAAGATGATCAACACTGATGATTTTTGATCAAAATCAAACTGAGATGTCACAACAATCAGATTAAAACATCTAGAAATTAAAACACCTACAAATAAGAAATGTTTGAGTGGCTGTGAAGAAAAAGAAACTCTCCAACACTGTTGGTGGGAAGACAAAGTGGAGAAGAGTAAGGAAGTTCTTGAAAAATTAAATGAATTTACTTCCAAAACCAAAGGGGACTCACAGACTCAGAGACTGAGAAAACAAACTCAAGCTTAAGAAAGGAGGCAGGTGGCAGGCAGGCATGAATTAGGACTTGGGTTTAAAATATACACACTACTATATTCAGTATCACAGTAATACAAGTCTATGCCCAAACCAGTAACGCTGAAGAAGCTGAAGTTGAACGGTTCTATGAAGACCTACAAGACCTCTTAGAACTAACACCCAAAAAAGATGTCCTTTTCATTATAGGGGACTGGAATGCAAAACTAGGAAGTCAAGAAACACCTGGAGTAACAGGCAAATTTGNGTCAAGGCTATGGTTTTTCCAGTAGTCATGTATGGATGTGAGAGTTGGACTGTGAAGAAAGTTGAGCATGGAAGAATTGATGCTTTTGAACTGTGGTGTGGAGAAGACTCTTGAGAGTCCCTTCGACTGCAAGGACATCCAACCAGTCCATTCTGAAGTAGATCAACCCTGGGATTTCTTCGGATAGACCGATGCTAAAGCTGAAACTCCAATACTTTGACCACCTCATGTGAAAAGTTGACTCATTGGAAAAGACTTTGATGCTAGGAGGGATTGGGGGCAGGAGTAGAAGGGGATGACCGAGGATGTGATGGTTGGATGGCATCACTGACTCAATGGACATGAATTTGAGTGAACTCCGGAAGTTGGTGATGGACAGGGAGGCCTAGAGTACTGCAATCCCTGGGGTCACAAAGAGGTGGACACGACTGCGTGACTGAACTGAACTGAACCTAAGGAGGCAAAAGCCTTTATGCTGAGAATATAAAAGATTAAAAAAGAAAATTCAGCTGATTCAAAGAAATGGAAAGATCTCCCATGCTTTGGGATTGATAGCAGTAATATTTTCAAGATGGTCATACCACCCACAGCCACCTACAGATTTAATGTAATCCCTATCAAATTACTCATGACTTTTTCACAGAAGTAGAACAAATAGTCCTAAATTAAGACAAAACCATGAATGACCCAAAATTGCCAAAGCAATCCTGAGGACCAAGAAGAAAACAGGAGGCATAAACCTCCCAGAATGCACACAAGACTACCAAGCAAGAATTCAAAACAAGGGAGTTCTGGAACAAAAACAGACCGAGGGAGGGGACAATGAAAAAGAACAGAGACCCCAGGCACAAACGCACTCACCTATGGTCAATTCATCTTTCACAGTGGAAGCAAGTATATTGGACTGGCCACAAATTTCATTTGGATTTTTCTATAAGATATTAAGGAAAAATCTGAAGAAACCTTTTGACCAACCCAATACAAAGGGAAAATGACAGTTTCCTCAGAGTGCTGTTGGAAAAATCATACCGCCCCAGGCCAATCACTGAGATTAGAACCTATATGCACACCATTCAGCAAAAAGGAATTAAAAATGGCTTCAAGTGTTAAATAAGAGATACCACACCAAGGACTCCTAGAGAAAAAAGTAGGCGAAACAATCTCTGAATGAAGATTGTTGGCTTGGCCAGTCTCCCAAGCCAAGAGAAAATGAACCTAAGATATACAAATGTCAAGCTTCCCTGGTGGCTCAGAGGGTAAAGCATCTGCCTGCAATGTGGGAGACATAGGTTTGATCTCTGGGTGGGAAAGATCTCCTGGAGAAGGAAATGGCAACCCACTCCTGTATTCTTGCCTGGAAATTCCCATGGATAGAGAAGCCTGGTGGGCTACAGTCCGTGGGCTACAGTCGCAAAGAGTCGAACACAACTGAGTGACTTCACTTTAAGCTTATTATTTAAAAAAAAAAGAAAATTATATACATATATATGTATAAATAAATCTCTAGTCTTTACAAGTGAAAGAAGCACAGCATTATAAATTAAGGCTATTTTATTATCATACAAATCTTAAACAATTAAGATGGCAAATGTTATCTATACTATACCACAATAAAGAAACTTTAATAAAATTGAAAATGTTAGCAAAATATTAAATAAAATAATTAAAATGAACCTGACAAAAGTGTAATACTTGTATCCTGAGAACTACAAAATATTAATAAAGGGATTTGAAAAAAATTTCAAACAAATGGAAAAATATTACATGCTTTTTTTTTTTAAAATGGAACCATTAAATTGTTAAAATAACCATACTATCCCATTAAAACTACATATTTAATGCAATCTCTATCATGAAAACTACATATTTAATGCAATCTCTATCAAAATATCCATGGACATGTTTTTATAGGCTAGAATCAGTAATAATGAAATTTATAAGGAACCATAAATGACCCAGTACTGCCAAAGAAATCTATAGGACAAAGAATAAATAAGGAAGCATAATGCTCTCCAGACTTCAGGCAATACTACAGAGCAACAGTCCTCAGGACAATGTGGTACTGGCACAAAAACAGACCTGTGGATCAATGGAACAGAAAAGAGAGTCCAGCAGCAAACCCCTACACCTACAGTCAATTTTGCACAAAGGAAACATGAATATACAATGGGGAAAGACAGTCTCCTCTGCAAGTGGTGTTAGGAAAGTTGGACCACCACATGGAAATCAACGAAATTAGAACACGCTCTCACACCATACACAACAATGAACCCAAAATACTTAAGGACTCAAAGCCAAACATCACACCATATAAATTTTAGAGGAAATCATAGGCAAATCATTTTGGGTCATAAATTGTACCAGTGTTCCCTTAGGCCAGTTTCCCAAAACAACAGAAAGAAACAGGGTTTCCCTGGTGGTTCAGTGGTAGAGAATCCACCTACCAATGCAGTAGACACAGGTTCAGTCCCTGGCTCAGGAAGATGCCACATGGGGCACAGCAACGAAGCCCCTGTGCCACAACTACTGAGCCTGTGCTCCAGAGCCCGGGAACCAGAACTCCCGCCGCGCTCGAGCCCTAGAGCCTGTGCTCTGCAACAAGAGGAACCGCTGCAATGAGAAGCCCAAGCACTGCAACTAGAGAGAGCCCGCTCAGCAAGAAGACCCAGTACAGCCATAAAGAAAGAAAGAACCATAAACAACAAGACAGCACATGGAATGGAAGAAAATATGTGCAAACAGTGGGACAGACTAGGGACTAATCTCCAAAACACACAAACAGCTCATTCAACTCAATATTAAGAAAACAAAGAACCCACTGAAAAAATGGGCAGATCTACATAGACATTTCTCCAAAGATATACAGATGACCCAAAGCACATATGCTCAACATTGACAATTATTAGAGAAATGCAAATCAAATCTACAATCAGTGATCAGCACGCCAAGCATCAGGATTTCCATAATGAAAATGTCTACAAATAACAAATTCTGGGGAGATGGTGGAGAAAAAGGAACCCTTCTACCCTACTGTTCAGAATATATATTGGTTCAGCCAATATGGAGAACAGAATGGAGTTTCCTTACAAATTAAAGATTCAGAAACTAAGAAAACTTATCCTTAATAAAGAGGAAAGGGGTTGGGGAGGGATGAATTAGCACTTTGGGATTAACATATACACGTTATTACATACAAAATAAATAATCAACAGGACTGACTGCATAGCACAGGGACTGCTAATCAATATCCTGTATAACTTATATGGGAAAAGAATGTAAAAAAAAATAGATTTCTGTGTGAGTGCATCACTAGGTTGTACAAATGAAATTAACACAGTATTGTACAGCAAAGTGAATCAGTTTTTCCCCCTTTTTTGGAATTTCCATCCCAGTTGGGTCACTTGCTTCTCAGTTTATCACCAAGATCATTGCATGTCAAACACAGCCCTGATTCCTCTGTGAAACCAGCTGCAAAATGGGAGGGGACTTTGTAAGTTAACTGTATTCCAACATGGGGCTTCCCTCATAGCTCAGTTGGTAAAGAATCCACCTGCAATGCAGGAGACCCTGGTTCGATTCCTTGGTTGGGAAGATCCCCTGGAGAAGGGAAAGGCTACCCACTCCAGTATTCTGGCCTGGAGAACTCCATGGACTATACAGTCTGTGGGGTCGCAAAGAGTCAGACACGACTGAGCAACTTTCACTTTCACTTCAACATAAAAGAAAGTTTTTTTTCCATGATTAATATAATAAATGTTATGCATATATCACCACAATAAAGAAATTTCTTAAAATAGAAAAATAAAATCAGACCAAAATAAACAAAATACTTAAGAAATAAACCTGACTAAGGAGATGAAACACTAAAAGAAAACTGAAGATGACTCTAAGAAATGGCAAGATAGCCCATGCTTTTGGACTGATAGCAGTAAGAGTTTTGAGACGGCCATACTACCCAAAGAAGTCTACATATTTCATGCAATCCTTATCAAATTCCCCAGGACATTTTTCACAGAACTAGGACCAATCGTCCTAAAATTTACATGGAACCATACATGACCCAGAATTGCCAAAACAATCCCGAGGACCAAGGACAAAGGAGGCGTAACCCTCCCGTACGTCACACAACACTACAGAGCGACAAACTCAAAACGAGGAGGTCCTGGCGCAAAACAGACCTATGGGACAATGGAAAAGAGCAGACACCCCAGGAACAAAGCCACACGCCCATGGCCAATTAATCTTCCACATGGAAACAAGAATGCATGGAGTTGTCCACAAATTTCATTTGCATTTTTCTGTATGATGCTGTGGAATCACTTCAAGTAACTATTTGGCCAACACAAGGGGAAGAGGACAGTCTTCTCAGCAAGTGCTGTTGGGAATAGGACAGTCACTGAAATTAGAACCGACATGCACACCACGCACCAAAAAGGAACTCAAAATGGCTTGAAGACTTAAAGAGACATCATCACACCATGAACTCCTAGAGAAGAAAGTAAGCCAAGCATTTTCTGACAGAAATCGTTACTGTTCTCTTCTTAGGTTAGTCTCCCAAGGCAACAGAAAATGAACCCAAGATATAAAAATGGCACGTAATCAAGCTTATGATCCTTTGTGCAGCAAAGGAAATCCAGAAAGAAAATGATACAAACCACCCATGGGAGAAAATAGTTGCAAACTCTGAGATCAAGACTCTGATCTCCAAAATACAGAAACAGCTCATTCAGCTCAATATCAAAACCACCACAAGCCAGTCAAAATGGGCAGAAGATTTACACAGATATTTCCTCCAAGAAGACATACAGGTGGCCAAAAAGCATATGACAAGATGCTGTACATCAAGTGGAAATCAAAAGCACAATGAGGTACCACCACAGTGATTAGAATTTCCTTAATTAAAATGTTCACAAATAAGAAATGTTGCACTGAGTATGGAGAAAAAGGAACCCTTCTACACTGTTGGTGAAAATGTGAAGGGTATCACCACTATGGAAAACAGTAAGGAGGGACCTAAGAATTAAGTGAAAAGAGAGGGGAATACCAGACCACCTGACCTGCCTTTGAGAAATCTGTATGCAGTCAGTTCTAACAGTTAGAACTGGACATGGAACAACAGACTGTTCCAAATAGGAAAAGGAGTACATCAGGCTATATATTGTCACCCTGCTTATTTAACTTATATGCAGAGTACATCATGAGAAACGCTGGACTGGAAGAAACACAAGCTGGAATCAAGATTGCTGGGGAGAAATATCAATAACCTCAGATATGCAGATGACACCACCCTTATGGCAGAAAGTGAAGAGGAACTAAAAAGCCTCTTGATGAAAGTGAAAGAGGAGAGTGAAAAAGTTGGCTTAAAGCTCAACATTCAGGAAATGAAGATCATGGCATCCGGTCCCATCACTTTATGGGAAATAGATGGAGAAACAGTGGAAACAGGGGTAGACTTTATTTTTCTGGGTTCCAAAATCACTGCAGATGGTGATTGCAGCCATGAAGTTAAAAGACGCTTACTCCTTGGAAGAAAAGTTATGAGCAACCTAGATAGCATATTCAAAAGCAGAGACATTACTTTGCCGACTAAGGTCCATCTAGTCAAGGCTATGGTTTTTCCAGTAGTCGTGTATGGATGTGAGAGTTGGACTGTAAAGAAGGCTGAGTGCCGAAGAATTGATGCTTTTGAACTGTGGTGTGGAGAAGACTCTTGAGAGTCCCTTGAACTGCAAGGAGATCAAATAAGTCAATCCTAAAGGAAATCAACACTTAAAATTCATTGGAAGGACTAATGCTGAAGGTGAAGTTCCAATACTTTGGCCACCTGGTGCAAAGAGCCGACTCTTTGGAAAAGACCTTGATGCCGGGAAAGACAGGACAGGAGGAGAAAAAGATGATAGAGGGTGAGATGGTTGGATGGCATCACTGACTCAATGGACATGAGTTTTGAGTGAACTCTGGGAGATACTGAAGGATAAGGAAGCCTGGTGTGCTGTAGTCCATGGGGTCACAAAGAGTTGGACACAACTAAGCAAGTGAACAACACCAACATACATACCACTGTACAAAATATATTATCAATATGACCACAGGGAACTTTGCTGAATACTCTCTATATGGTATTTTAAAAAATAGGAAAAATAATAAATATATATATAAATAAATCCCTAGGCTCCGCAAGTGAAACCAACAGGGCATTGTAAATTAGCACTATTATCAAAGCAAACCTTAAAGATAATTAAGATGGGAAATTTTATATTATGCATATTGTATCACAATAAATTTGAGTAAGTGGTGGCAAAATAGTAAATAAAATACTTAGAAATCAACCTGACAAAAGAAGTGAAATACTTCATATCCTGAGAACTATAAAATACTTAAACTGTAAAACTATAAAATAAAGGAATTTGCAAAAGGTTTAAATAAATGGAGGCATATCACATGCCCCTTTAGTGGAATCATTAAACTGTTAAAATACCCATACGACCCCAAGAAATTTAGATTTCATGCAATCTCTGTCAAAATATCCAGGGACATTTTACTTTTACAGTAGAATTAGAACCAATAATGCTGAGATTTATGTGAAATTATAAATGATCCAGTATAGCCAAAGCAATCCTGAGGACAAAGAGCAAAGCAAGAGGCATAACCCTCCTGAGACTTCAAGCAGTACTACAGAGCAACCATTATCAAGACAATCAGGTACTGGCACAAACACAGACCTGTGGATCAACGGAAGAGAAGAGAGTTCAGTAGCAAACCACAGACTTACAGCCAATTAATCTGGCATAAAGGAAACAAAAATATACAATGGGGAAAAGACAGTCTCCTCGGTAAGTGGCTTTGGGAAAGCTGGACTGCTCCATGGAAATCAATGAAATTATAACACACTCTCACGCCATACACAGCAATGAACTCAAAATGCTTAAGGACTTATTCTAGGATCAAAGCATATCAGTTTGAGAAGAAATCATCAGCAAAACATTCTATGATATAAATCGTACTAGTGTTTCCTTAGGCCAGTCTCCCAAAGCAATAACAATAAAATAAAAAAGAAATGAATGCCACCTAATCTAATTCATGAGCTTTTGTGCTGCAGACAAAATGAAAAGACCACCTACAGAATGGGAGAAAATATTTGCAAACAATGGAGCAGACTAGGAACTAATCTGCAAAATATACAAACAGCTCATTCTTCTCAATATTAAAAAAAAATCAAAATAAGCAGATCTACGTAGACATTTCTCCAAAAACATATATGGCCAAAAGGCACATACAAATCTGTTCAACACTGATAATTATTAGAGAAATGTTAATGAAATCTACAATCAGTGATCACAAGTATCAGAATTTCCATAAATGAAATGTCTACAAATAACAAATTCTAAGAAGACTGTGGAGAAAAAGAAGCCCTTCTACACGCTGTGTTGGAATGAATATTTGAGACACTATGGAAACAGTATGGAGGTTCCTTAAAAATTAATTTATTTAGGCTTCCATGGTGGCTCAGAGATAAAAATCACCTGCCAGTGCAGGAGACATGGTTCAATCTCTGGTCCTGGAAGATACCACAGGCCAAGGTACAGCAAAGCCCGTGAGTCACAACTATTGAGCCTGTGCGCTGGTGCCCAAGAACCGCAACTACTGAGCCCATGTTCTTCAACTACTGAAGCCCACATGCCCTACAGCCCACGCTCAGCAGCAAGAGAAGCCANCCACCTGATGCGAAGAGCTGACTCTGGGAAAGATTGAGGGCAGGAGGAGAAGGGGATGACAGAGGATGAGATGGTTGGATGGCATCAACAACTCAATGGACATGGGTTTGGGTGGACTTCAGGAGTTGGTGATGGACAGGGAGGCCTGGAGTGCTGCAGTTCATGAGGTTGCAGAGTCAGACAGAACTGAGCAACTGAACTGAACTATGGTGGAGGTAATGAAGATAATGGTGACCTCCTTCAGAAGGTCCCATGCACACACTGCTACACTCAGTGCCCCCAGCCCTACAGCAGTCCACCACTGACCCACGCTTCCACCAGAGACGTCTGGACACTCCTGGGCAAGTCTGAGTCAGTCTCTTGTGGGGTCACTGCTCCTTTCTCCTGGATCCTGGTGTGCACAAGGTTCTGTTTGTGCCCTCCAAGAGTCTGTTTCCCAGTCCTGTGTAAGTTCCAGCAGCTCTATGATGGGGTTAACGGTGACCTCCTCCAAAAGGGCTTATGCCATACCCAAGTCTGCTGCACCCAGAGTGCCTGGCCCTGCAGCAGTCCACTGCTGATCCATACCTCCTCAGGAGACACTCAAACACAGTTCTGGCTCAGTCTCTGTGGGGTCTCCGGGTCCTGGTGCACACAATGTTTGTTTGAGCCTTCTGAGGGTCTCTGGCAGGAATGGGGTTTGATTCTAAATGTGAATTTGCCCCTCTTACCATCTTGCTGGGGCTTCTCCTTTGCCCTTGGATGTGGCGTATCTCCTCACAGTCACTCCAGCGCCACGCAGCCACCACTCCAGTGTGTACCATCTTGCAGGAGCTTCTCAGTTGCATCCAACTCTTTGTGACCCTATGTACTATACAGTCCATAGAGTTCTGCAGGATGGAATACTGGAGTGGGTAGCCTTTCCCTTCTCCAGGGGATCTTCTCAATCTAGGGATCGAACCCAGGTCTCCCACATTGCAGGCAGATTCTTTACCAGTTGAGCCACAGGGAAGCCCAAGATTCATTTACTCAGAATAAAAGTCAAGGAGGACTTCTCAGGTGGCTCAGTGGTAAAGAATCTGCCTGCCAGAGCAGGAGACATGTGTTCAGTCCCTGGGTCAGGAAGATCCCCTGGAGAAGGAAGTGGCAACCCACACCAGGATTCTTGCCTGGAGAATCCCACAGACAGAGGAGCCTAGTGGGCTACAGTCTATGGTATCGGTTCATGGTATCACAAGAGTCGGACATGACTAAGCAACTTCACTCACTCACTCACTACAAATCAATGAGAGGAAGACAAACAACCAGGTGGGTAAAATGGCAAAAAAAAGAGAAAGACGGAATTTCACACAGAGGACACAGGATGAACACGGGCAAGGATATCCCACCTTCCTAATAATTAGAGAATGTAAAATAAAACCACATGATAGCCTTTATATCACTGGACTGGCAAAAACTGGCACAATGTAAAAATGTCCCAGATGTTGGTAGGAACATGAAGCAAGAAATGCTTACCCTGTAAAGCAGTGGTCCCTAACTTTTTTTGGCAGCAGAGACCGGTTTCATGAAAGACAAATTTTCCATGGACTGGGGTGGGAGAGATGGTTTCAGGATCTTTCAAGCACGTTACATTTACTGTGCACTTTACCTCTCTTATTATCAACATCAGCCCCACCTCAGATCATCAAGCATTAGACTCCGGAGGTTGGGGACCCCTGCTCTAAAGGATACTAATGTGGAGAAAGCTAGGGATCACCTAATACAGTTGAAGATGTGTCTTCCCAGTGATCCAGTGTTGTCCCCTCACTAGACAAGCTCTCCAGTGGGTTCGAAAGAGAATTCTGGAAAGATGATAATCTAGTAGAAGATCTTGAGCTCACCTCCTCTTACGAGCATAGCAAAACCACAACTGCTCAACCATCAATAAAACAAACTGGAACCCAGCAAACAAGTTGTTGTTATTCAGTCACCTAAGTTGAGTCACACTCTTTGCGACACCATGGATGGCAGCATGCTAAGCTTCCCCGTCCTTCACTATCTTCTGGAGTTTGCTCAAGTTCATATCCATTGAGTCGGTGATGCTATCTAACCATCTCATCCTCTGTCATCCTCTGCTGCAAACAAGATATTCTACCCCCAAAGACAAAGAAGAAACCACAGTGAGATGGTAGGAGGTGATACACTACCTAGATAATCAAACCTCCTACCACATGGGTCAGTGACTCATAAACTGGAGAATAATTATTTTGCAGAGGTTCTCCCACACAAGTGAGTTCTGAGTCCCACATCAGCCTGGGAGTTGGCATTGGGAGGAGAAGCCCCCAGAGCATTTGATTTGAAGGCCAGCAGGGATTGACAGCGGGCTCCTCATGGGACTGGGGGAAACAGACACTACAGCCATGGAGGGTGCCCATGACCCAAGGCAGAAGTAGTGACTTCCTAGAGGGCTGGGCCATGCCTACCTGCTGGTCTGCAGGGTCTCCTAAGGAGGCCTGTGGGGGCTGGGGTGGGGTGACTGTGGCTCATTCTGGTGGAAGGACACTGGGGGCAGAAGTATCAGGGAGCATTCATCAGCACAAGCTCTCCTGGACAGCTGCATTTTGGCACCAAGACCTGACCCCACCAACATCCTATAGGCTCCAGCGATGCAATGCTTNAGGGTCTCCTAAGGAGACCTGTGGGGGGTGGGGTGGGGTGACTGTGGCTCATTCTGGTGGAAGGACACTGGGGGCAGAAGTATCAGGGAGCATTCATCAGCACAAGCTCTCCTGGACAGCTGCATTTTGGCACCAAGACCTGACCCCACCAACATCCTATAGGCTCCAGCGATGCAATGCTTCAGGCCAAGCAACCAACAGGGAGGGAACCCAGTCAGCAGACAGGCCTGAAGACTTCCTGAGCCCACAGCACCCACCTGTAGATGCACCACTTGACAGGACCCTACCCACCAAAGCGCCAAGACCCAGCTCTACCCATGGGTGGGCCAGTACCAGCACCCTCCCACCAGGACACCCAAACAAGCCTCTAGACAGCCTCATGCACTAGGGTGTAGATACCAGGAGCAGGAAAATTACAGTTCTACAGCCTGCAGAGATGAGTCTGCTAACACAGATTGGAACCTACCCTGGAACCAGCTGGCCTCTGGGTGATGAGAGGGAGGTGTTACCAATGAAGCAACAGGACATTCCCTACAGAGGCCTCTTCTCCAAGGTCAAGAAACATAACTAACCTTCCACATGCATATAAATACGCATAGAAATTGACACAAAATGAGATAACAAAGGAATACATTTCAGTGGTGGTTTAGTCACTACGTCATGTCCAACTCTTGTGACCCCACGGACTGTATCCCCCCAGGCTCCTCTGTCCATGGGATTCTCCAGGCAAGAATCCTAGAGTGGATTACCATACCCTTCTTGAGGGGATCTTTCTGACCCAGGTATTGAACCCAAGTCTCCTGCATTACAGGGGAATTCTTTACTGATTGAGCCACCAGGGAAACCCAATGTTTTACAAGATGGAACAAAATAAAACCCCAGAAGAATAAGTGGAGAAGGCAATTTACCTGAGAAAAGGTTAGGAGCAATGATTGTAAAGATGATCCAAGAACTCAGGAATAGAATGGAGAAACTGCAAGAGAAATTAAAGGAACTTTTTAAAAAGAGTTATAAATTATAAAGAACCACCCAGCAGAGCTGAAGTCTACAATTACTGAAATGAAAATACAGGAGAAGAAACCAATAGCAGAAAAACTAGGCAGAAGTTAAGTGAGAAGACAGAGTGTGGATATCACTGTCATGAAATGGAAAGAAAATGAGGACAGTTTAAGAGACCTATGGAATAACATCAAATACACCAATGTTTGAATTATTGGAGCAATAATGGGGTTCCAGAAGAAGAAAGAAAGGCTTGGAGAAATGGCGCGCCCCTATGGATAACAGTATGAAAATTCCTTTAAAAAATTACAGCTATCATACGATCCTACAATCCCACTCATGGGCATATATCCAGCCAGGAAAGACAAAAATTCTAACTCAAAAAGATACATGCACCGCAGAGTTCACAGTAGCACTGTTTACAATAGCCAAGGCATGGACACAACCTAAATGTCCATCAACAGATAAATGGATAAAGATGTAGTGCATGGATATAATAGAATACTACTTAGCCATAGAAAAGAATGAAACAGTGCCAATTGCTGCAGCGTAGATGGACCTAGAGAAGTGAAGCCAGACAAAGAAAAATGTCATATGATATCACTTATATGTTGAATCTAGAAGAAATTATGCAAATGAACCTATGTACAAAGCAGAAATATAGTCATATAGAAAACTAACTTCCAGTTTACATAGGGGAAAGTGAGGAGGGGTAAATTAAGAATTTGTGATTTAAAAGTACACACTACTATATATAAAACAGATTACAAGGATCTCTTGTATAGCACCGGGAACTCTACTATTTTGTAATAACCTATAAGGGAAACAATGGAAACAGTGGCTGACTTTTTTTGGGCTCCAAAATCACTGCAGATGGTGATTGCAGCCATGAAATTAAAAGACACTCCTTGGAAGGAAAGTTATGACCAACCTAGACAGCATACTAAAAAGCAGAGACATTACTTTGTCAACAAAAGTTTGTCTAGTCAAGGCTATGGTTTTTCCAGTGGTCATGTATGGATGTGCTGAGCACCGAAGAACTGATGCTTTTGAACTGTGGTGTTGGAGGAGACTCTTGAGAGTCCCTTGGACTGCAAGGTGATCTAACTAGTCCATCCTAAAGGAAATCAGTCCTGGGTGTTCATTGGAAGGACTGATGCTGAAGCTGAAACTCCAATACTTTGGCCACCTGATGTGAAGAGCTGACTCATTGGAAAAGACCCTGATGCTGGGAAAGATTGAGGGCAGGAGAAGGGGATGACAGAGGATGAGATGGTTGGATGGCATCACCAACTCGACGGGCACGGGTTTGGGTGGACTCCAGGAGCTGGTGATAGACAAGGAGGCCTGGTGTGCTGCAGTTCATAGGGTTGCGAAGAGTCGGACACAACTGAGCAACTGAACTGATAAGTGAAAAGAATCTGAAAAAGAGTAGACATAGAAGTGTATAACTGAATCACTTTGCTGTACACCTGAAACTAACACCATATTGTAAGTAAACTATACTTCAATAAAAAATAAAAGGTTTAATATCAAGATTCTTTGTGGAAATTTCTGGCAGGTCCAGACTAAAGGNGTGAAAAGAATCTGAAAAAGAGTAGACATAGAAGTGTATAACTGAATCACTTTGCTGTACACCTGAAACTAACACCATATTGTAAGTAAACTATACTTCAATAAAAAATAAAAGGTTTAATATCAAGATTCTTTGTGGAAATTTCTGGCAGGTCCAGACTAAAGGAGCCTACATGATAACTATGAGGTCATAACCCCCAGAATAAATGCTAAATCCCTGTCAAACTTCTTTGCCTTTTTTCCCCCATTTCTGGTAGGTAACCCCTTTAAACATCTGAAACTAACATTGACTGAGTCAAGGAGGGCTAATGTGATTTCCCTGAATAGTGCTTTGTTGTTTAAAATAAAGTAATCAAAAAGAGTACATTTAAAAAAATAAAACAAACAAAAAAAAAGAGCCTATGTGATAAAGAACCAGAGTTCATTTTGAAAAAAAAAAAAAAGCTTAATCTTTACTTGGCTGTATTTGGTAGAAGTGTAATTTTAGAGAGAGAAAGAATGTTTCAGAAGATATTAAATTCTAGTTTTGTTAATTGAGGTGTATTAACTAAGGCTCAGTTCCCAGATAGTTCTTTGCTGTTATATTGTTTCAATGTTTAACTAATTTATTAAAAGGATACTCTGAGTTTCTAATGCTTATTTCAGTAATCACTGGATAGACATCAGATGCCCCATGACCTACAATCAGAAGATTATGCATAATTAAAAGGCCTGTCTCCAATTAAGATGGAAGGACCTTTATTAGCTACTCTGAACTAGCTCCTCTACAGAAAAACGATGGGAATTGACTCCTGGATTAATATTTCCACTTAGGGCACTGCACTGGTCTATATAGAGGACTATTGACCTCAAAATTACCTTAAAACACTACTCAGAGAAAAAGCTACCAGATCAGGTTAAGGAGAAGATGACATCTGAAGTGGAGAGCTGACCCAAGACGCTGGACCAGACATGCATACCAATCACTTTGATAACTGCTTACATGTTTGCTTAGAACCAACTGTATTTCATGCTCTTATGCAGAGTTAAGCTAACCCAACTGCTTGGTTTATGGTCCGTTACCCAGACACAGTGGGCTTCCTAATGGCTCAGACGGTAAAGAATCTGCCTGCAATGTGAGAGACCTGGGTTCAATCCCTGGGTTGGGAAGATCCCCTGGAGAAGGGAATGGCTACCCACTCCAGGATTCTTGCCTGGAGAATTCCATGGATAGAAGAGGCTGGTGGGCTACAGTCCACGGTATCACAAAGAGTCAAACACAACTGAGCTACTAATACACACACCTATACCCAATATTCTTGGGTTACTTTGGTGGATTTCTCCACTCCATGGCCCTTATTGGTTGGCTCTTAGGACATTTATTCTAGAGGAAAGAAATTATTGTCTGTTTCTGAGACTACTGACATTATTAGGTGGGTTTCCCTCACCTAGCCAATCAATAATACATGCTCTGACCTTGACCATAAATATGAATTTTCCTCTAAAGTTACTCAAGCTCAATCAAAGCAACAAAAAAATATTTAGCCAAAATTTTATGGGATGGATTCTTGTGACTAACATCAGGCTATTGGTCACTTCAGCTTAAAACCTCCCTTTTGTTGGGAACAATTAAATACTAAGCCTAGTAACACTAGGAAATTGGGCTGGGTGCCTTATGAACAATGCCAATAGATAATTTCCCTTGAAGATAAGAATTGGTATAGACTCAGTCAGATAACCTGGGGTATACTGGGCTACACCTAGTGGAACTTCATAACTTAAACTGTTACTTATGACCTTACTGGGGCTTCCCAGGTGGCTCAGTGGTAAAGAACCCGCCTGCCAATGCAGGAGATGCAGGTTCGATCCCTGGGTTGGGAAGATCCCCTGGAGAAGGAAAAGGCAACTCACTCCAGTATTCTTTCCTGGAAAATCCCNCGAAGAGCTGACTCATTGGAAAAGACCCTGATGCTGGGAAAGGTTGAAAGCAGGAGAGGAAAAGGATGACAGAGGGTGAGATGGTTGGATGGCATCACTGACTCAATGAACATGAGTTTGAGCAAGTTGGGGAGTTGGTGATGGACAAGTCTGACGTGCTGCAGTCCATGGGGTCGCAAAGAGTTGGACATGACTTAGTGACTGAACAACAACATTCTGTGTTCCAATGTTATTCCTCCTGACAGTAGGGCATTGTTCCTTCCCCAATGGTGGCTTAATTTCTTTGGGTTACTTGACTTCCAGGAATCCAATGCCACTGCCAAAAAAATGGCATTTTTGTTTTGCATATTTATCTTCTGTGTTTGTACTCTAAAACTGAACACTTTTAGANCAACATTCTGTGTTCCAATGTTATTCCTCCTGACAGTAGGGCATTGTTCCTTCCCCAATGGTGGCTTAATTTCTTTGGGTTACTTGACTTCCAGGAATCCAATGCCACTGCCAAAAAAATGGCATTTTTGTTTTGCATATTTATCTTCTGTGTTTGTACTCTAAAACTGAACACTTTTAGAGCAACATCTACCAATTCAGAAAATGCATTAGGTTCATTCCAAATGCACTCATTTTGGCAATTTTTCTCCTAATATGAGGCACTTTGCACCCCTTCAAAAAAGGGTCTCTTCAAAAAAGGCCAAATTTACCATTCTAATATTTTCAAGGGCCTTGGGACCTGCATTAGTATGTCTGTAGGCCCAATAAAGCTTTTCCAAGAATTCAAAGGAGTATTTATTATTAACTTCTTGTATTTTGTTCAAGTTGCTTTGCTTTCATTCCCTTTTTCAAAGACTCCCATCAGCTTGCACCTTTGGGAGTGGTCTGATAAGGGCATCCCTCCCTCATTGGGGTCCCACAACTGAGAGTTCAGCTGTGGGTGCTGCCAGGAGGGCTTCAGGTGGAACAGATCCTCTCTGTAAGGAGGGTTGCCATCTTTCCAATTAAAGGAGTCTGAGAAACCCTTCTGGCTGGTTGAGTTTAGATCCCCTAAAAGCTGCTTGTGGGGTGAGTGGTAAAGAACCCACCTGCCAATGAAGGAAACAGAGATGCAGGTTCAATCCCTGGGTTAAGAAGATCCCCTGGAGGAAGGCGTGGCAACCCACTGGAATATTCTCACCTGGAGAATCCCATGCACAGAGGAGCCTCCTGGGTTACAGTCCACAGGGTCACAGAAAGTCAGACATGACTGAAGCAACACAGTACATAGCTGATTACATAAGAGAAATTGCCTGCCTTGAGAGTGGTTTCTGACTCAAATTGGGGGCCCTGTTGGGTCTTAGATGGCAATACCAGTCCAAGCTCCTGTGCCCCAGGAATTAACACTGGATTTTCTAATTGATTCCTATGAGGAGGGATAGTCCTGGGCTTCCCTGCTGTCTCAGTGGGTTCAAAATCCACCTACCAATGCAGGAGACACAGGTTCAATTCCTGGTCCTGGAAGATCCCACATGCCGTGGCACAACTAAGGACAATGACTAAGCCTATGCTCTAGAGCCTGGGAGCCACAACTTTTATAGCCAAGTGCTCCGGGAAGCAAACTCACTCAGAAGGGCAGTGTGGATAGTGGAGTGCAGTTTATTACACCGGTGGGTCCGAGGCAGAGCTTCCTCTCTAGCCAGGGACCCTAACTGATTTTTCAGACAACCTTTTATACCCAAAGCATACATGCCCAAGCCCACAACCCTCAAATTCTTTAAAGGCCACCCTGGACAATGTTAGTACAAGATACAATCAGGTAACAGCCATAAATTTACATTCTTGGTCATGCAGTCTAACTTACATCAACGGGTATTATTATTACTACAGATAGTGAATGATTACATAGAGGTCACTGCATTGCTTTCTGCTCTGGGAGGTCTAGGTATGGGGTCAGCCTGGTCTGGTTTCCAGATTCCCCGGAGGTCTGCTGGTGGTGGTTGGCCTCCCAGATATATAGTCCACCGAGAGTGTAAGATGGCGTTCCCTTCCTTTTAAAATGGAATCACTCCAGTCACTGCAACCTGCTTCTTTCCTTCCTCACAGTTACTGAATCCTGTGTACCCTAGTGCCTGTGCTCTGCAGCATGAAAAGCTGCAAGGAGAAGCCTGCATACCACGACTACAGGGTATCCCTGCTCACCACTAGAGAAAGCCCTCGATGCAACAAAGACCCAGCACAGCCAAATGAATAAATCTTTAAAAAGGAGGGGTAGTCCTAAGCACGTCAGGAATTGGGGCTGGATAGACACAGAAATTGGGTAAAAAAAACGCCTAGCGATTCTTCCCTCTAACAGGGCGCTCCACTCACAAAACAAACACAAAACAAACTGGCTTACTCCACAGAAGAAAAAACAAAGCCCCAAACAAGAGGAAATTAAGTTTCTGGCTGTACACAACCAGAGGGACTACCTTATCCATGGGGGCAGCACTTTGGCTCCTAAGTGCTGATTGCTTGCTTCAGCTGCCCGGCGCTGAGGCAGCCAGAACTCTGAAGAGAAGCTCCTTGGCCAAGTGGTCCTGGCAACTGTCAGTGCCTTTTCCAAATATTCCCCAACCAGGATCGGCTGGCCGTGAGCCCGAAGGCTCCTGGCAGGTTTCATCAAAATTTATTACCAAGTCTAATTTTATACTCCTCGCCACGTAATAGACCAGTAAACCCAGAGGCGAGCTGGTAGGGAAAGGATTTTTTTTTTTTTTTTCTTTTCACCCCCTCAGGAAGCCTTCTTGTCTGAGTTAGAAGTCTGGCTTCTTTTAAACTAAGGGGGGCGGGGCAGGGAGGCAGGGTAGGGAGGGCGGAAATAAGTCAAACACTTCCTGGTTCACCTCAGCCTCCGGAGGGGACCTGTGAATTTCTTCCTCTCTGCAGTCAGTCACAGGTGAACCTCATCTGGCTCTCTCCTGGGAGTTAGTCTGAGGTCGTTTTGGTTTAATGATCATTAACTGGGCTGCAGGGTTCTCAGAGATGAGCCATTATGTTGAATTAAAGCTTACAGGCAACATCCCTTTAGTGATTAGCTTGTAACAGAATTCAAAGTTTTCCCTACTACAAGAAGTTTTTGTCAGTATCTGAGATGGAATCCAATGGCACCTCACTCCAGTACGCTTGCCTGGAAAATCCTATGGATGGAGGAGCCTGGTGGGCTGCAGTCCATGGGGTCGCGAAGAGTCGGACACGACTGAGTGACTTTACTTTCACTTTTCACTTTCATGCATTGGAGAAGGAAATGGCAACCCACTCCAGTGTTCTTGCCAAGAGAATCCCAGGGACAGGTGAGCCTGACGGGCTGCCACCTATGGGGTCACACAGAGTCAGACACGGCTGAAGCGACTTATCAACAGCAAAGATAGAGTCTCAAAATATATGTTCTTAATTATATCTCTTGATCTGTACAAATAAAAGAACACATTTAATCAAGAATGAATCTTTTTCAAATTCTGAGGTTTGGAAGAGTGAAGGAAAAGAAAGGTATATAATTTTGCTGTCAGCTGCTTAAAAATGATAATGTGGTGTTGTTTGTTGTTTAGTTGCTAAGTTGTGTCCCACTCTTTGCTCTTAATACAGAGGAACCTCACTTAATGCTGATGCCAGGGGAAAAGTAATAAAGATCTCCATTTCTGGCTTACCTAGGGGACCTCGGAGCAGAGAGCCCCAGGGCATCCCCAAGAGCCTTTAAAAAAATCTCTGAAGTCAGTCATTTGCATTGTAATATTAAGACTTTCTTTGTCTTTTTATACTTGTTCTCTGACTTGTGGACAGTGGACTTTCTCAGAGGTTATATGACATGTTACATCATAAGAGACTGGATATGAGAATTCAACTCTCTTGTTAAGTTAGACATTTCCAAACTCTAAGTATGGATATGTAGTGCTATGTAGCATAATACCACTGTTCTCAATATGTCTGTTTGTTTTGGAAAGTAGAGTTATTTTCCATAAAATATATGGTATTTATATTAATACATAGACAGTTTATTGTCATTGTTTAAAATAAGAAGGGACACTTTGCCTTCCAAGGCAGGGAGGCGCGAATTAGATCCCTGGTTGGGGGGCTGGTATCCCACGTACCTTGCAGCCAAAATAACAAAAAATAAAACAGAAACAATATTATAACAGGTTCAGTAGGTATTTAAAAAATGGTCCACATGAAATCTTTAACAAGGAAATAAATGTTTAAAACACTTGCCATCTTAATTTCTAACATAGTAAATACCGACAGACATAACTAAAAGCACTTTGGAATCCTTAATCGCTTTTTAAAAATGTAGACATTTGCAAACTGCTGGCTCCCAGTTTATCACAGAAAGCTTTGCTGGCATCTCCCTTTGTTACTATGGCATCCGTCTCACTGGAATGGCCAAAGGACCACCAAAACTGGCTTGGCCAGTTCTGAAAGGAGATTACATTTTATATATTTTTTCTAAGTCTCAGTGCCCTCAGGGATGTGTCTGGGTATCTCCAGATGATCAGGGCAACGAGTCCCGGTGGATATCATTATTTGTTGTTGTTCAGTCCCTAAGTTGTATCCGACTCTTTGCAACCCCACAGACTGCAGCACACCAGGCACTTCTCTCCTTCACTATCTCCTGGAGTTTGCTCAAACTCATGTCCATTGAGTCTGTGATGCTATCTAACCATCTCATCCTCATATCGTCGTAGTTGGAAGTTTCAGACTGGAGCAGTCTAACTCGCTTGTGGTATCTGGATTTCCAGAGGTGTTGCATGGAAAAGCCAATTCTGACTCCACCTTGGAACTGTTTCTTTGACTTGCTTTCCATTGCTTTTGTTAGACATAATTATACATCAATATATATTGATGATATATATCCCATCACAAACAGAGTTTGCTCAAACTCATGTCCATTGAGTCAATCCCATCCAACCATTTTGTCCTTTGTTGCCCCATTTTTCTTCTGCCCTCAATCTTTCCCAGCATCAAGATCTTTTCCAATGAGTTGGCTCTTCCCCTGCCCGTCTCCCTGAGTGTTAAAATGCCTTTTTTCAGGATTCTGTCCACCTATAGATGTCAGGAGAAGGCAATGGCAACCCACTCCAGTACTCTTGCCTGGAAAATCCCATGGATGGAGGAGCCTGGTAGGCTGCAGTCCACGGGGTCGCACAGAGTCAGATACGACTGAAGCAACTTAGCAGCAGTAGCAGCATAGATGGCAGGCAGGAAGGAATAAACACACCCCCTGCCTGAGGCAGGTCATTCTAGGAGGTATGTGCAAGATTAATGTCCTTTTTACTTTGTTTCCTGACCTCCCCTGCTCATTTCTGAGCCATAAAATAACCTGGCATCCAGACCCCGAACAAGATGATCATTTCAAGACATTAGTCTGCCATTTTCTCAGCCAGTCAGCTTTCCAAATAAAGTCATATTCCTTGTCTCGACACCTTGTGTCTCAGATTCATTCACCTGTCCTGCACCTATCAGATCAGCCTGAACTAGGCAACAGTGGGATGTCTGCTTTACAAAAGTTAACCAACGTGACTCAGAAAGATATTAATAAATGATATTCCTTAAATGCCATCTGAGTTGGCTTCCACTTTGGAGGCATCCTACACAGGCCAATGTATGTAATAATTGCTCAAATGGAGCTCAGAAAGGAAGGAATAGTTCATTTGCTGGAATAATTTAGAATAGATTTCAGCAGACATTTCTGGGGATGGGGATTCTTCCCTGGTGTCTCAAATGGTGAAGAATCCACCTGTAATGCTGGAGACCTGGGTTTGGTCCCTGGGTCAGGAGGATCCCCTGGAGAAGAGAATGGCTACCCACTCCAGTGTTCTTGCCTGGAGAATCCCACGGACAGAGGAACCTGGTGGCTACAGTCCATGGAGTCACAGAGAGTCAGACACGACTGAGCGACTAACACTACTGGGTATGGAGGACTTTTCAGCTGCCAGACAATCTGGCCAAAACCCTTCAAAGCCACTTCCTAGTGTGATGGCAGTCTCCTCCTTAAGCTCCCACTGGGAAGGCAGGCCTGCCCCGCCCACGGTGGTGAGGAACTAGCCTGGTATGGAAATGCCACCACAGGGCTCAATCCCGGGCTGTCAGTCTGCACTTTCGGTGTGATCCTGCGCGCCCATCCAGTCGGGCAGGTACACACCTAGCTGAGGTCGGGCGGTGAGCAGCGCGCGGGCGGGGCGCCAGGCACTGGAAAGGTGCTCAGGGAAGGAGGTGGTGAAAATGCGCTCGACTAGGGCGGGGTCGGCGACCTGCACTCCCGGGAGGCCCCTGTCCGGCTGGGCGACCTTGGGGGAGACAACTCCGTCTCTGGACGAAGGGGTGGAGCCCCCGTCCACTGCCCGTGCGTCTTCCTGCCTTTGTTCCCGCCGGCCTTTGCCAAGCAGGCCTAAGTTGGCTTCTCCGGAGTGAGTGGGTGTTTGGAGTTTCTGTGTAGACTGCCGGGCCCAGAAGGATCCCCGAGGTCAAGGGCCCGCAGGGGAGTCTTCGCGCGACGCGCGGCGCCACCATGGGGAGCAGGGGCCGAGGGCTGGGTGACAGAGGGGATGCCGCTGAGCCCCCAAGGGAGGACTGGGCAGCCTGGACGAAGGGACCCGCCCCGAGGCCCCCGCGGCGCCTCCCGGGGCGTGGAGGCCCCCACTGACGCCAGATTCTGGAGATGGGCGTTCAGAGCGAGAACCCGGCCGAGGAGGGAGCAGTCTTGGGTGACACGTCCGGGTACACGGGGGTGCCAAAGTTGTAGGGCTCCGGGTGAAGAAGGGAAGGCGGGTGGCCCGACTGGGCTTTCTGAGATTCAGAGGTCTCACTACCCAGGCTCTGTGCCAGAGGAGCGCGCGCCGTGCCCGCTGCGCCCCTTCCCCTGCCATCCTCTTTCTTTCTCGCAGCTGATAGGGGAATGCTGTCCTTGCTCCTCTGCGTCGTGTCCATCGCTCTTCCGCGCTTTATCAGAGCAGGTACGTCCGGTTAGTTCGGGTCTCAGCGGCTGCCCTCTCTCCCGATCTCCCCGCCGCTCTGTGCGAGCCCCCTCTCGAACCCTGGAGCATCGCGTGCGGTGACTCTTGCCCCAGTGGTCCAGGCAGAATCCCGCGGGATGGGGAAACTGCAGGTTTCAGCTCCCAGTGTCTGATGGCCTGCGCGGAATGTCACCTTTGAGCTTTGAAGTGACTTGAAGCGGGGAGGAGTTGGGCAAAGTTGCAAGTCAAGATTCGAGTTAAAACGCACAAAGAGATTATGATGCCTGTGTTTTATATGTCAAAGGGACGTTTTAGACCAACGTAAAAAGCAAAGAAACTAGCAAAGGAACAGATTACTTCTAAGAAAAACTAAGCAATGTGTTAGAAACGAACTTTAATGTGAGGGAATTGTTTAACAATCGTTTGTGGGACAAAATACTTCCAGGTTTTATTTGGGACAGATTGAATTAACTGGAAGGCAGTGCTGAAGAAAAACAGGTCAAATGGGGCTCAGAATAGGAATGTTTTCTCTGAAGGAGGAGGATGAAGGAGTTAGGGTCTTAGAAAAAGGTGTGAAGAAAGTGAAAGTTGCTCAGTTCTGTCCTACTCTTTGAGACCTCATGAACTATACAGTCCATGGACTTCTCCAGGCCAGGATACTGGAGTGGGTAGCCTTTCCCTTCTCCAGGGGATCCTCCCAACCCAGGGATTGAACCCAGGTCTCCCACATTGCAGGCAGATTCTTTACCAGCTGAGCCACAAGGGAATAATAGGGAAAGAGAAAATCATTCCAAATGGGAAAGATGATTTGGGGATGGGGGGAGGATTGGACTCAGTAAATTCCCTCTTTGGGACAGATGGAAGGAGTTTGGGTTATACTTCCACATCAGCAGATTGTTTTTAGGAAACTTTCATGCTGAGAAAGTTGATAACTAAAATTTCAAATCAGCAAGAAAATTGAGGTGTTTGTTCAAACAAATAAAAACCAACACCAGCACTCTCAGTGGTGCTTATTTTTTCCCTTTCCTTCCCTAGATGCTTGCGAAGACTTGACTCTGCAAGAGATGGCATCAGTAGACCAGCCTACAGCTTTTAATTGCATCTACTCTCTGCCGACATCAGGAAAAGTAGATGCAACGTGGTATAAATATCCTAGTAAAATCCCAATATCCAAAAACATGCAGTCTAGAATTTACCAGAACCAAAATTGGATTTTGTTTCTCCCCGTGAAAGGGGAGGACTCTGGGATCTACCAGTGTCATACAAAGTAAGTTCCTCATTCAAAATAGAGCTCTCTCTTACTCATATATGTATCTGCATATATGCTGTTGTTGCTGTGTAGTCGCTAAGTTGTGTACGACTCTTGCAACTTCATGAGCTGTAGCCCACAAGACTCCTCTGTCCATGGGATTTCCTAGGCAAGAATACTGCAGTGGGTAGCTATCTCCTTCTCCAGGAGATCTTCCTGACCCAGGGGTTGAACCTAAGTGTCCTGCATTGGCAGACACATTCCTTACCACTGAGCCATCGGGGAAACCCTGTGTATATATGTGTATATATATATATGGGTATAATTCTTTTAGAAAAATTCTTGATAAACTCTTAATCAATGTAGAAAACTCAATAAGAACAATATAGTTTTTGTGACTGTAATGAGATGGTTTCAATGAACAGGCTTTTAAACAGAAGAGATTTGTAAATCAGCTGCTGAAACAGGAAATGCATCTTTTCTCATTGAAATGCTGCCCAAGATCAGCCCAGCTTACAAAGCCTATTTATCCAATATGATTGCTGCCTTCTTTCTTGAAATAAAAGTTTTTGAGACTAGAAGCTCATCCAGATAGGTATATGCCTCCTTTAAGCCCTTTTTTTGTAAGGAATCTGTTGTAGGAATTTAACAGTGTCCAAACATTCAGAAAACGAAGATCATGGCATCCGGTCCCATCACTTCATGGGAAATAGNCCACCTGATGCGAAGAACCAACTCATTAGAAAAGACCCTGTTGCTGGGAAAGATTGAAGGCAAGAGGAGAAGGGGGTGGCAGAGAATCAGATGGTTGGATGGCATCACCAACTCAATGGACATGAGTTTGAGCAAACTCAGAGTGATAGTGAGGGACAGGGAAGCCTGGTATGCTGCAGTCCACGGGATCTCAAAGAGTGGGACATGACAGCAACTCAACAACAGCAGCAGTACGTCTCCCCAGAACAAGGCACCATCCTTGTCTTGTTCAGCACTGAATTCCCAACACGCACTCCAGAGCCTGACTTAGACTACACACAACTCCATCAATGAACTGAATGACTGACTACTCTTATGCTTTAGTATTACATTGGGAGTTCTTTATAAGGTGAAATTTCAAAGGGAAAAATGAAGAATACCTTAAGGAATCCTTGAGTCCAATCATCTGTATGTCGCATCTTTGCAACAAACGTTTACTTGTAATCTGTTATGTGCCAACACTTGTTAAAATGTGATAGTAAGAAAAAATTTTCAATTCTTTCTTCTACTGAGGAGCTATCAGCCCAGTTGTAGTGGAGCTGGAGATATACATGGATTGTCTTAACATTATGTGGCAACGAGAGAGTTATAGACAGGGTCTGGGGAAGCAGGAAAAAATCAAAAGTAGATGCATGGGTGGCAAATAAATAAATGGTCTTGGAAGGCTTCCAAGAGGAAGTATCTTCTCTACTGAAGTTTGAAGGATGAGCAGGATTTACAGAAGTAAAGAAGAGAGGGGAAAGGCAGAGATGAGAGCCTCAGACAGTGCAAAGAAGTGTGTACCATCATAGTTCACGTTGGCTTTAAGAGTGATCTTGCCAGGGGATATAGAAGTGAGAGCTGAGGCATGATGGGAGTTGAGGTCGTGGAGTTAAAGAGGGGGGAGGTCAAGGGGGCCGATTATACACTGGCTTTACCAAGCTGCCGCTGAGGAGTCCTTGAATGCGTGCAAGTGCAGAGCCCCAAGGCTGCACTCGTGATGGACAAGATCAGTTCTGAGATGGTTCGAGAAGGAGTTGAAGAGGGTCTTGAGATCTAGAGACCGCTTAGGAAGCTGCCGTAGCATCTTCTGGGTGTGATCATCGGCACTTGGCTGCAAGTGGTGGGAGACTGCTCTTCAGGCAGTCATGTATGGACCCTTTACTGGGTGCTCATCAAGGTCAGTCCTGCGCTGGGCAGGGAGATCATGATGAGAAGAGCCGTGACCGCTGCTCTGACGGAGCCCTGAAGTCTGAGCGGGAAAGAGGCAGAGATGAATCAGACGATTCACGAGTGAGACGGGTAATTTTCTCACTTCTTTCGTTTTGGCTGTGCTGGGGCTTCGTTGCGCGTGAGCTTTTCTCCAGTTGCGGGGAGTGGCGCTACTCTCTAGGTGCGGTGCGCAGGCTCCTCATTGCGCTGGCTTCCCTTGTGGCGCACAGGAGCTAGCATGTGGAGGCTTTGGCAGTCACGGCTGCTACAGCACAGGCTCCGCAGCTGTGGCGCGCTGCCTTAGTTGCTCCACGGCATGTGCCGTTTTCCTGGACCTGGGATCGAACCCAAGTCTCCTGCCTCAGCAGGTGAATTCTTTAGCGCTGAGGCCCAGTTGCTAGATACTGGTAGACAAATGGAGAAGGGAAGACATGGAGAAAGTCAAAGGGTTGGGGAGTCAACGCAAGGAAGACAGTTATAACGTGAGGGAGAGGGATGAAAAAGGTGAAGGGCACAGGGGACAAACGGCGTGAAGAATACAGAAGAGCAGAGTTGGAGAATGGAAGAATGGAATTGGCGATAGACGGTTAGGGTTACTATTTCTCTCTGGCTAGGACTCAGGTCAGAGCTTCACTTATTGCCACTGCTTAGGAAGTGAATTTATCACACAATCTCATCCGTTTATATTTATGTCCTGTATATAACAGTGACATGACTTCTCTTGGTAGCCCAGCCTTCAGATTTTTCCCTTAGCAATTCAGTGATAACCTGGTTGAAAAATATGCATTTATGGGGTGATATTTTGTTGCACTATGAGTCTTGTTTTTTCTTGACCAATGCTTATTGAAGGTCTACCATGTTTTATGTAATGACTGCATTCAAGTAGTTGAGTATGTTTCTAACGCAATCTCATGTGCTATGATTTTTTTAGCTGAAAAAGTGGGGAATGGAGGAAGAATCCCTAAGATCATTTATCCAAAAAACAATTCAATTGAAGTAAAACTTGGTGAGTAAACTTATCGGAGCCTCTGACATTGCTAAGGGCGGAAGGCTTGGGGCAGGTATGGGGTAGAATAAAAGAGGGAGAGGAAGCTCCAGCAAACTGAATCTCTCAAATGCAGTGAGACTCAAACATTAAAGGTAGAGATGAGAAAGCTTATAAAGCAAAATAGGAGATCAGATGTTGTGTGCTCTCAGTCATAGCCGACGCCTTGTGATCCCATGGACTACAGCCCACCGGTTTCTCTGTCCATGGGATCCTCCAGGCAAGAATACTGGAGTGGTTTGCTGTTCCCTTCTCCACGGGATCTTCCCTGGAATCAAACTTCGGTCTCTTGCACTGCAGGCAGATTCTTTACCATCTGAGTCACCAGGGGAGCCCATCTGCTTAAGTCTCTGGACCCACATGTTTTAAGGAGGGTTCTTTAGTTCTTTTGAATTTTCGAAGAAAGTTCAATAATAATAACAACAATTAGGATATTTGTTTACAAATCACTCACCATGTGAATATGCTTGTGGATTTCATAAACACCTAGACAAGATTAGTATAGCTGTTATTAACTCTCAATAACTTTGTTCTCCTCTCCTGTCTTTGAAAATTCTAGTCATTGTGCTTAGATAATTAAGAGAGAAAAGATAAGCCTTGGCAGAGCAAAATAGTCATATGAATTAATGTAAAACCTTCCCACAAACAGAAATCTGGGTTTATTTGGCTTTCCTGGTGAATTCTAAAAAACATTTAATAAAGAATTAACACCAATTTTCAACAAATTGTTTAAGAGAGAAGAAAAAGAGGAAATAATCCTCATCTCATTTCCTCAGGTCTGAAAAACTCTGACACCCAAACCCAAAAAGGACATCATTTCAAAGAAAAATTTCAGACCAAATCATTCATAAATACAGATGAAAAATGTAAAGCAAATTGCTAGCAAATTTATTTTAACAATGTGCATAAAGGGCAAAACTGGGGTTACATGGAGCAATGCAAACTTGTTTAATATTAGATAATTCATCTTTTGCATAAACGAGCTGAAGGAGAAAAAAAAGATACACTTACTGCATAGATACCGAAAAGTCATTTAGAAAACTTGAACTAGGAATTAATCATTTAAAAATAAAAATCTTTTAAAATTAGAAATGAAACATAATGTGCTTAATCTGACTGGATTTGGAATTAGAAAACCAGAGTTCACGTCTCGCTCCTTCCTCTAATGTGTGACCTTGAAGTCACTTGATCTATCTGGACCTCAGTGTTCTCATCTGTAAGGTGGGGATAATGGCACCACTTCTTTTCTGCTCTGTAGGAGTGTTTTAGAGATGAAGACCAAGACACGTGTGAAATACTTCTTAAATTGTAATGTTCTTTGCTAAGAGTGGAAGTAGCATCTGTGCCCCTGATGTCGTGACAAACACTGGCCCCAAGCTGGTGGTGTTTGGCCGCTTATTCTTGTCTGTGTAGTACACATCCTGTGTGGTCTCATGTCCTCCTCATCTCTGTCCAGGGAGGGAATAAAGCAGATGGATGTTGACCTCAGGGAGGATATTTTTGGTAATTGAAAGCTATCCAAGGTTCAGAAGCAAGGTGCCTTTGTGAAGCAGGTCACCTTGGTTGGGATCTCACTAAGTGTTTCTGAATTTGATTGTACAGGCTCCATGCTCATTGTCAACTGCAACATAACAGACACTCGGGACAACACTAACCCACGCTGCTGGAGGGTCAACAATACCCTGGTAGATGACTACTACGGGGAATCCAAGCGCATTCAGGAAGGAATTGAGTGGGTGTCTTGCTTTCCTGGCTTCTCTAAAACCTAGCAAGAATTTCCCCATCTAAATGACATTGGTGCTGGTACTGCTTGTTAGGTGACTCTCACAGCCTCTCTCACAGCCTCTCTCCTTTTGGTGGTATGTTTCAGAGAGCCAAGCATCTGGGTCAGAGAAGATGCTCAGAGACTTTGCTGGTGGTCCAGTGGTTAAGACTCCAAGTTCCCACCGAAGGGGGCACAGGTTCCATCCCTGGTCAGGGAACTAAGATCCCTCATGTCCCGCAGGGCTGTCAGTCAATCAATCAGTAGTAAAAATAATTTTTAAAAAGATGCTCATGCTAGCCATCCTGCTTACATCTTCAAGAAAGGAGGCAAAACAATCAAGCAGGGCTTCAAGCATCCTCAGCTAGGCCTTATAATCAGTCTCATTCACTCCTACTTAGGTATATCATGAGCCACAGGCCTTCAAGGGTTAAACAGTGAAGTGGACAGTGACATGGGGATTCTTGGGGGAGATGGTACATGACCATCAGCTAATGGAGCGCCTACAAACCCAACTGATGATGGTTTAAGCCGAGTGGTAGAAAAGACGGCGCATGAAGTCAGAGGACAGACCAATGTGTGTTGGGTGTTGCAGCATAAGTAAGTTAGAATGGGTGGAGAGGGACAGGGGAGGACCCCTTAGGGCTGACGGTGTCTCGAATGAGAAGGAGCGCCCTTTGGTGTCACTGTCTGAAAGAAAATGCACATTACATTTGGAGCTACACAATCCATTGCCTCATTGAGCCAGCAGGGTATTCTCAGGGTAAAATCATGGCTCCAAGTGTACTCTAAGAGAGAACTTTATCCTCTAGACAAAAGTTCATAAAAACCTGGTGGGTAAAGACAGCTCATGTACGTGTTAATGATGGGCTCTTTTCTTTTATAGAAACTACACTATTTTTCCAGAACATATTTTTTACACAGTGAACATAACCTTCTTAGAAGTGAAAATGGAAGATTATGGCCACCCTTTCATGTGTCATGCTGGAGTGTCTGCCGCTTACTTTATACTGAAGCTCCCAGGTAATGTCCTCCTGGGGTGTGACTGCTCAGAGAGTTCCAGATGGTGGCAGGGAAACACACAGGAAAGAGCATTACATGCTTGCTGTGAGACAGCAGAGTGGTTCTGAGTAAGGAAACTCAATATGAAATCTAATTAAAAACTGATCCCCTGTCTGAATGTGCTCTCGGGGTCAGGCTTGTTTTTTCACTGCAGTGTCCTTAGAAAGCTCCTTCTGAACATACATTGAGATTTTATGCATCAACACTCCAGGAAGCAGAGGTATTCCTTTATTATACCTCATTTACTCAACTTTTAAAATCATGTGCTTGTGATTTTCAGCTTTTCGGTTGTTTACCAGAGGTCATGTGATGTAAAATGCCAATGTATATTTTTATCAGCTTTGTAAAATTATCGATAGAGGCTAAATTCCGGTATTCGAGCAGGAAGGACCCTTCTCTTCTCTTGTGTCATCAGCACGGGTGAATTGCTAACATCATTAGTTGCCTGGAGCCTGGACTTTGCCTCCCTGTGTGTGTGCAGATAGTGCACTTAGCAGTGTACAGAGTGTGCTCATTATCTAATGGAGGCAATGGAATCAGAGAGTAGAAAGTGAAGGGTGAAATCATCTGGAGAAAAGTCAGAGGAAGGGTTTGAAGTACCTAGTAGGAGACTGGCCTGTGGTTTTCCAGGATAGCTTTTTTAAAAATAATTCTATTAACATCAACTCTTTAGCTTTCGGATTGCTTGACACAAGAGAGAAGGCTTTGATTTGCCAGCGGTATTCTTGTAGAAGCGTTTCTCTGTGGTTCATCATCAGAATTGTTGGACAGTGTACCTCAGGGTCCAGCCCAGAGGAAAGAGGGGAATCTGACTGTGGGAAACCCTGGAGCTCGCTCAAGACCCGAAATGGCTATGCCTGAAATCTGCCTTAAATAGACTGAGGATGAGCAGTGAGGTTTCTGTGTCAATACTGACTTATAGATGCTGATCATGGAAGCACTGTGTTCCGAAGGATTCTGAGGCTCAAAACAAATGAATGGTGCTAGCTGTGAACACCTGCTGGATCATACAGGAGAAGGAAAGAGTCCTTTGTCTGCTTTGTTTTCAGTTAGTTAAGAAACCTACACTTACTGAATTCATCACTGTTCCTGTTAACGCTTATTTCGTATCTCACATGCAAGGTATTTCTGGACACTCTGTTTTGTTTTCCCTAAATTCTTAGAAACTGAAATTCAAGCCTCATCTTGGTTTACTTGAAACCAGAGGTAAGATCACAGCTTCTCCGTTAGACTTCCTGATTTTTTTTGAAGACACCTATAGGTGTGAATCTGATTTTGTTTATCAGAAGTAGGATCCCTAGAGAGTTGTTTGGATTGGGTATGCCCTTCTATAAATTTCTTTTAATCTCTTGTTCTTGGCTTACTATCTCAGCTTAAGGCTGGTGGTGGCCATGTAGACCCAAATGAGAAATCCCACTTTAAATAGAATTTTCACTCGGATACCTGATGTCTCAACAGAGAGTTTCCCACTTATTTCAGTTTCAAAGCCAATACTCCCTTTGAACGTATTCATCAGTTTCCCGTTTTGAATGTCATCGTCTTTTAGCTCATTTATAGAGCAGAGGGAATCGACACTCCTGAATGCAGTGAATGATCAATCCAAGAATTTCAGGCCATCAGTCCTGTCTACTCTACCGGGAGCTTTTTGAATCTCGTAAATATTGTGGGCCTGATCTCTTTATCATGATCGTTTATAGTGCCAATATCCCTGACGTGTACAGTGAAGGTCCCCAGACGCAGTGCTCCTAAAGAGACAGGTGGTACAGTTGGTCCAAGAGCTGGTAAAGGGTGAAGAAATCGGGGGTGGTGGGAGGGAGGAGGAGAATCCATCGAATAGTTAGGAACTAGAGGCTCAGACAAGAGGTCAGGACAATGGCGCCAGCGTGCAGAGCAGCTCCACTTGGCAGGGCTGGGACTTCATCAGTGGACTGATTTTAGGGTACAGAAGGTGATGTTATTTATTATGCTTTATCGTGCCATGTATTTGAAGACATACAGGTGTGCATAAGGATTTCTTGGCAAAATGTTTGCAACATGGTGTGGCCTGGTGCAGGTCATGATTGGCTCTTTAGTAAGCTCCGCTTCCCCCACCCCCACTCCCTACCCACGCACACTTTCCAGTGGGGACCAGAGGACCAGGGAGGACGAAGGAAGTGGTAGACGTGCGGTGGATTCTAAGAATGGACATAATTTCTCTTCCCCTCTCCTGGTTCCTCTTTTCTGATTCTCTCCCTCCTGGAGCCTCCTTCTTTGGCAGCACAACTTTGGGCCACGGTAAGGCAGAAAGCTGTGGGCTGTTCCTCTGCTCAGATATGTAGAAGCATGTGCTCGGGGACTTGGAGTTCCAGAGAAACTGGTTCTGCTCCTTGGATGTCTGCCCACTGCTTTTTGCCTTAATTGCTTAGCAAGGTGCTCACAAAACACAACCAGGTGTAAACGCCCTTCCTGAGCTACTGCCTTGCAGACAGGTGCCTCCCCGGCTGCTGCTGGTGAACAGGGCAGATGAGGCTGGAGTCTGGCTCTTGGCCAGTCTTGTGCAGCCTTGAGGATGGCTTCCAGGGGCGGCAACTGGTGGTTCTTTATCTATGATGGGGGCGTGTGCATGCATACTAAGTCACTTCAGTCATGTCTGACTCTGTGCTACCCCAAGGACCATAGCCAACCAGGCTCCTCTGTCCGTGGGATTCTCCAGGCAAGAATACCGGAGTGGGTTGCCATTTCCTTCTACAGGGGATCTTCCCAATCCAACCCGCATCTCTTATGTCTCCTGCATGGCAGGCGAGTTCTTTACCACTAGTACCACCTGGGAAGCCCCACGATAGGGGTCCTGCTGCTCAATTCTGAGTTACTGGGAAGGTGATTATAACAGTAATAGAACAGAATCAAGAATGTGCTCAATATTACGTAGCAACCTAAATGGGAAAAGAATTTGAAGAATAGATACATGGGAATGTGTAACTGAATCCTTTTGCTGTACACCTGAGGCTAATACAACATTGTTCATCAGCTGTCGACGGAGAGATAGACAGATGTGCTCAGTGTTGTCTGACTCTCTGCTGCCTCGTGGACTGTAGATGACCAGGCTTTTCTGGCCATGGAATTTTCCAGGCACGATTACTAGAGTGGGCTGCCATTTCCTGCTCCAGGGCATTTCCCTCCCCAGGATTGAACCCGTGTCTCTTGTGTCTCCTGCCTTGGCAGGCAGATCCTTTCCCACTAGCGCCACCTGTTGTGGTTCAGCCGCTAAGTGGTGTCTGACTCTTTCTGACCCCATGAACGGCAGCACGCCAGGTTTCCCTATTCTTCACCTGGGAAGCCCAATGATCAACTATGCTCCCATATAAAATAAAAAGTTAAAATAAACAACAATAAGTAAAGACTGTCAATAGCAGCCAAAAGAAAAAAAATAATAATGAAGAATGTGCAAGAGGGGATGTCTCTGGCGGTCCAGTGGCTAAAACGTCACCTTCCAATGCAGGAAGTGAGGGTTCCACCCCTGGTCGGGGAGCTAAAATCCCTCTTGCCTTGCAGCCAAAGAACCAACACATAAAGCAGAAGCAATACTGTAACAAATTCAATAAAAACTTTTAAAGAATCATTTTCTTTAAAAAAAAATTGTGCAACAGAATCACCTGGAGAACGTTGCCAATAAATGTGCTCAGGCTCTGCCCCTGGAGAGTCTAGTGATGAGTAAGGAGTTACCTGGCCAGGTGTGCTTTGACAGGTGAGCCGTCTTCTGCAGTCAGAGCTGTATCGCATCTACCATCCGGAGCTAGGTGTCTACAGAGTCTCCCTCTCCAAGTTCCCAGGAGCACATTTATTCCTTAGATTCATGGCCAAGACCAGGTTAATCTACTCCCCACACCTATAATTTAACTGTGAAGAGATTTTGGGGCTTCCCAGGTGGCTCAGTGGTAAAGAATCCTCCTGCCAATGCAGGAGACATGGGCTTGATCCCTCGTTTGGGAAGATCCCCTGGAGGAGGAAATGGCAACTCACTCCAATGTTCTTGCCTGGGAATGCCATGGACAGAAGAGCCTGGTGGGCTACAGTCAAGCCCAGGGGTCACAGAGAGTCAGGCATAACAAGTGACTAAACAGCAACCACAAAAACCTATTATTTAACTGTAAAGAAATTTTTGTGTTATTCTCATTAACATTTAATACATTTCTATTTGGCATATGTAATGGGATCTGTATAAGTAAGGTGTATAATTGACTCTTTGTAGTATTTATTTACTTTTGCTGTCATTTTTAGTTCCAGATTTTCGAGCTTACTTGATAGGAGGGCTTCTCATCTTGACTGGTGCAGTGGTGTCTGCCATGTGTATCTACAACATTTTTAAGATCGACATTGTACTTTGGTATCGAAGTTCCTTCCATTCTGCAGGGCCCATAGAAGGTGAGTGTACTTGCTGTTGTTCAGTTGCCAAGTCATGTCCAATTCTTTGCAACCCCATGGACTGCAGCACGCCAGGCTTACCTGTTCTTCACTGTCTCCCAGAGTTTGCTCAAACTCATGTCCATTGAATCGGTGATGCCATCCAACCATCTCATCCTCTACTGCCTGCTTCTTCTTTTGCCTTCAATCTTTCCCAGCATCAGGGCCACCAGGTGGCCAAAGTATTAGAGCTTCAGCTTCATCATCATTAAATCTGCTTTAATCTTTCTTAATTGGATNACCCGCATCTCTTATGTCTCCTGCATGGCAGGCGAGTTCTTTACCACTAGTACCACCTGGGAAGCCCCACGATAGGGGTCCTGCTGCTCAATTCTGAGTTACTGGGAAGGTGATTATAACAGTAATAGAACAGAATCAAGAATGTGCTCAATATTACGTAGCAACCTAAATGGGAAAAGAATTTGAAGAATAGATACATGGGAATGTGTAACTGAATCCTTTTGCTGTACACCTGAGGCTAATACAACATTGTTCATCAGCTGTCGACGGAGAGATAGACAGATGTGCTCAGTGTTGTCTGACTCTCTGCTGCCTCGTGGACTGTAGATGACCAGGCTTTTCTGGCCATGGAATTTTCCAGGCACGATTACTAGAGTGGGCTGCCATTTCCTGCTCCAGGGCATTTCCCTCCCCAGGATTGAACCCGTGTCTCTTGTGTCTCCTGCCTTGGCAGGCAGATCCTTTCCCACTAGCGCCACCTGTTGTGGTTCAGCCGCTAAGTGGTGTCTGACTCTTTCTGACCCCATGAACGGCAGCACGCCAGGTTTCCCTATTCTTCACCTGGGAAGCCCAATGATCAACTATGCTCCCATATAAAATAAAAAGTTAAAATAAACAACAATAAGTAAAGACTGTCAATAGCAGCCAAAAGAAAAAAAATAATAATGAAGAATGTGCAAGAGGGGATGTCTCTGGCGGTCCAGTGGCTAAAACGTCACCTTCCAATGCAGGAAGTGAGGGTTCCACCCCTGGTCGGGGAGCTAAAATCCCTCTTGCCTTGCAGCCAAAGAACCAACACATAAAGCAGAAGCAATACTGTAACAAATTCAATAAAAACTTTTAAAGAATCATTTTCTTTAAAAAAAAATTGTGCAACAGAATCACCTGGAGAACGTTGCCAATAAATGTGCTCAGGCTCTGCCCCTGGAGAGTCTAGTGATGAGTAAGGAGTTACCTGGCCAGGTGTGCTTTGACAGGTGAGCCGTCTTCTGCAGTCAGAGCTGTATCGCATCTACCATCCGGAGCTAGGTGTCTACAGAGTCTCCCTCTCCAAGTTCCCAGGAGCACATTTATTCCTTAGATTCATGGCCAAGACCAGGTTAATCTACTCCCCACACCTATAATTTAACTGTGAAGAGATTTTGGGGCTTCCCAGGTGGCTCAGTGGTAAAGAATCCTCCTGCCAATGCAGGAGACATGGGCTTGATCCCTCGTTTGGGAAGATCCCCTGGAGGAGGAAATGGCAACTCACTCCAATGTTCTTGCCTGGGAATGCCATGGACAGAAGAGCCTGGTGGGCTACAGTCAAGCCCAGGGGTCACAGAGAGTCAGGCATAACAAGTGACTAAACAGCAACCACAAAAACCTATTATTTAACTGTAAAGAAATTTTTGTGTTATTCTCATTAACATTTAATACATTTCTATTTGGCATATGTAATGGGATCTGTATAAGTAAGGTGTATAATTGACTCTTTGTAGTATTTATTTACTTTTGCTGTCATTTTTAGTTCCAGATTTTCGAGCTTACTTGATAGGAGGGCTTCTCATCTTGACTGGTGCAGTGGTGTCTGCCATGTGTATCTACAACATTTTTAAGATCGACATTGTACTTTGGTATCGAAGTTCCTTCCATTCTGCAGGGCCCATAGAAGGTGAGTGTACTTGCTGTTGTTCAGTTGCCAAGTCATGTCCAATTCTTTGCAACCCCATGGACTGCAGCACGCCAGGCTTACCTGTTCTTCACTGTCTCCCAGAGTTTGCTCAAACTCATGTCCATTGAATCGGTGATGCCATCCAACCATCTCATCCTCTACTGCCTGCTTCTTCTTTTGCCTTCAATCTTTCCCAGCATCAGGGCCACCAGGTGGCCAAAGTATTAGAGCTTCAGCTTCATCATCATTAAATCTGCTTTAATCTTTCTTAATTGGATAGAAAAAGGCATACACGGCTGAGAGAGGTCTGTCTGTGCAGCTTTCTGCACGGAGATCCGCGGAGGCATCACTTTCAGGTCCACAGACTTGCAATGCTGATGGGAACTCAGGGGAGTTGGGGGTCCAGGCACTCGTTAAGAATCCTTGTTGCACAGAAGGGCAATATTCACACGAAGTGCCTGCCTTTGCCTAGAAAAAAACACATGCTTGTGCACAGATTTGATGAAGCATAGGTGTCCTAACTTGGAGTTTAAATGAAATTTCAGAATTCCAAATCAGCAGCCATTGAGCCACTTGGGAAACAATGAATTCTTTTTTGATAGCAAAATTCACTTGTGGAAATTGGCTGTGTGTGACCAGTGCAACCTGAAGCTCTTTTTTCTTAAGATTTTATTTTTTAATTTATTTTTCATTGGAGGTTAATTGCTTTACAGTATTGGGTTGTTTTCTGCCATACATTAGCATGAATCAGCCATAGGCAGACATATATCCCCTCCCTCTCGAACCTCCCTCCCACCTCTTACTCCATCCCACCCCTTGAGGTTGTCACAGGGCACTGGGTTGAGCCTCCTGTGCCACACAGCAGTTTCCCACTGGCTATCTGTTTTACACATGGTAACGTATATGTTTGCATGTTCAGCCCACCCTCTCCTTACCCGGCTCTGTGCACACGTCTGTTCCCTATGTATGCCCTGAAACTCTTAGTGCTGTGAGCAGTGGGCTGGGCTGAGCTGGGCTGTGATCCCTGGAGAGCATGTTCCGTGTCAGCCCATCTCTGCCCGTGATCCTCCTGCATCCATTTGAGAAGAGGCTTCAGGGCAGCAAAGCTGTTTGTCTTTCCTTACACAGAGCTGCTTCATGTGTTGACGGACAGGGGCCTATTGGGGTGTCCCCGGAGCTCCATCTCTCTGACTCACTGGGATTCTGGGGAGAGTGAGTGCAGAGTGCATGGTGAAGCTGCCGTGGGTGAAGTCAGATGTAGCAGGAAGAGGAAAAGGAATTGTATGGTATCTCATCCCGAGCGGGGGAAGCTGGACAGACAAGCGACTCAGGGAGCCCCGCCCTCTGCTCAGAGCAGGCTGCCGACCAGGATCGGAGCCATGGGCTGAGGACTTGAGACGGGAACGGCCAGTCAGCCAGGGGTTCTCTTCTTCTTCTTCAAGTCAGCAAAGTGCATGCGTCCTTTGTGGCTACATTTCCTCCAGCTCAGTCGCTGATTCCCCTCTGAGTGTGACTTCAACAGTCAGTGAGTGATGAGACTCTTGAGGTGAACTCAGATGCTCTTCCCTGAACCCAGATGCTGTTCCCTGAACCCAGATGCTGTTCCCTGAACCCAGATGCTGTTCCCAGCTTTGTGTCCTTTGAGGACATTCTCTGGTTATTTGGGAACATGTGGAGTCAGGGGCAGCAAAAACCAATGAAGAAAAGAAAGTGTGTCCTTCTCCTGATAAGTTTATTCCAACCAGATTAGTCAAGCTGCAGAAGTGATTCATAGTGAGGTGTGTCTAATTCACAGTTTTATTAAGTAGTCCTAGGTGGTCTTGGCTAAAGTCCATAAGTTCTACGTATTGTCTGTTAAAAATAATTTTTTTTTGGTGTATAGTTGCTTAACGATGTTGTGTTAGTTTCTACTGAACAGCAAAGTGATTCAGCTATATGTATACATACATCCCCGCTTTTTTGGATTTCCTTCCCATTTAGGGTCTGTCACCACAGAGCATTGAGTAGAGGTCCCTGTGCTATACAGTAGGTTCTCATTGGTCATATCAATATTTTATGCATGCCTGCTCAGTCCCTTCAGTCGTGTCCAATTCTTTGCAACGCCATGGACTCTAGCCCACCAGGCTCCTCTGTCCGTAGGATTTTCCCAGCAAGATACTGGAGTGAGCACTGAAGTGCACAGGCTTCTTGCTGCGGTGGCTTCTCCTGTTATGGAGCCCAGACACAGCTGTGGCCCACAGGCACACAAGTGTAGGTGCCCCACAGCACGTGGAATATTCCTGGACCAGAGATCGAACCCATATGCCCTGCAGCGGCAGGTGGATTCTTAACCACTGGACCACCAGGGAAGCCCTCCCCTCTCACCCACATAGTTTTTAAAATGACTCAGACCTTGGATTTCTAGTGTCAATTCTACCATGTTCATGCATCAAGCGGCTGCAGAGTCTTACCCAATGCTAAGGGAGGGGAAATTGAATCCTTCTCTTTATGGGTGTGGCAAAGTTTGAAAAGAGCCTGCAGGACTGGAAATACTTCTGGGACTATTTTTGGAAAATACAATCTGACCCAGTTGCCCATAATGACTCAGGGATGAACTTTGTGAAGCTTCCTTTTCCTAATTTCATCAGACGAGTCTGTATAACGAGTCCATACAAAACCTAAACGACAGGGTTTGGAGAGCTTCTGAGCTGGTGACCAGGTAGAGTCTAGGGAGAATGGGGCCCTGGAGAGGGCACCGGGCCTCTGCGTCCTTGGCCCTGTGTACCTTCTCATCTGCCTTTTGATTCATATCCTTTAAAAATCCTTTTATAATAAATCAGTGATGTAGTTATTAATAATAGCATGTTTCTCCGAGTCTGTGAGTTATTCTAGTAAAATAATCGAACCCAAGGCAGGGATCATGGGAATCTCCAGTTTATAGCTGGGTAGTCAGGAGCAAAGGTGACCCTCTGGACTTGTGACTGGTAGCCTGTTATTGTGTTGTGTTAATTGCTCAGTCATGTCTGACTCTTTGCCACCCCATGGACTGTAGCCCTCCAGGCTCCTCTGTCCTTGGAATTCTCCAGGCAAGAGTACTGGAGTGGGTAGCCATTCTGTTCTCCAGGGGATCTTCCCAATCCAGAGTCTCCCACACTGAGGACAGATTCTTCACTGTCTCAGCCACCAGAGAAGCCCAAGTAGCATACAAGTTACCAAACTCAGCTCCAACTGCTCACCTCTCAAAAGCCACTATTTGAGAGACTGGGATTGGTTGGGAAACGAAATGCTACTTTATTCAGGAGGCTGGCAACCTGGGAGAGGGTGGACTAATGTCCCAGAACCACTTCCTAAGATTCTGCTTGGCCGTGAATGTTTTAAAAGGGAAAAGGAGAAGTAATTTTAGTTAATCGTCAAGATGGGGGCCAGGCTGGTTGCCATCTCCCGCTGCAGCCAGGCTCCTTGGGGTCTTTCTTTAGAAGCTGTCTTGTTTACACGGTGAGCTTGTGAGCTGACTGAAGGGGAAGCCGGGGAGGAGATCTGGTCATCTCAAATTACTTATTCTTCATTTTAGCTTCTTTAAGAAAGGAGTCAACAGGTTAGGCAAGGTATTACGTGATCAAAATATTTGAAAGATGTGCTTCAGACAGAGATGAGTTAAGGATGGAGGCGCCTGATGTAAAGATTAAATTGAAATATAGCTTTGCTGAGTGGCAGGACAAAAGGGCCTCCTGCAAGATTTTTGGATTTCCTTCCCATTGAGGTCACCACAGAGCATTGAGTAGAGTTCCCTGTGCCATACAGTGGGTTCTCATTAGTCATCTATCAATATTTCATATCTTCAAGAAGCTGCTTGCATTAGGGAGGTGTCCCAGGTGGCTCAGTGGTAAAGAACCTGCCTGCCGATGCAGGAGACAAGGGTTTTATCCCTGTGTCAGGAAGATCCCCTGGAGGAGGAAATGGCAACCCACTCCAGTATTCTTGCCTGGATAAGTCCATGGACAGAGGAGGCTGGTGGGCTATAGTCCATGGGATTGCAAAGAGCTGGACAGAACCGAGCGACTCACACACACACAATTTGGTAGGAATAATTTCACGAGCTTGCCCCGTTTCCTTTGCAGATGGGAAGCTGTACGATGCTTATGTTTTATATCCCAAGCCTCAGAGAGAAAGCCAGAGTCATGATGTGGACACGCTGGTGTTGAAAATTCTTCCTGAGGTTCTGGAGAAGCAGTGTGGATACAAGTTATTCATATTTGGCAGGGATGAGTTTCCTGGACAAGGTATGTTTTCAGTGAGGTGTAAAAATGAGAAATGAAGAAAATGAAAAGGAATCAGAATTCCCTGGTGGTCCAGGGGTTAGAATTCCTTACTTCCACTGCAAGGGGGCATGGGTTCTATCCCTGGTCCAGGAACTAAGATCCATCATGCTGAGACTCAATTAAAAAAAAAAAAAAGAAAAAGAAAATGGAAAGGGATCTCTCGCTTCCTTCACTTCACAAATGACGGGAAGTATGATTGCCTTCCGTATGGAACCACAGGGAGCCCTTCACCTCCTCTCCCCACAGCCTGCAAGTTGAGGAGGTTAGCATCACTTCTCTTCTTTCTTTAGGCTCATTCCTCTGACAGGATAACTGTGATTCCTGGTTGGGTATGGATATGGCTGACGCATTTGCATGACCCTAGCCTTGACCAAGAGACCCCAAACAGACAACTGGTCATTGGCTGTGGAATCCTTGAGACTAATCACTGAGTATTTTCTGTTGGTTTGAATATGTAAATTAACACGTGTTTAAAGCTGGTTTTTATGAGCTTGAGCCACCTCCAGTCCTCCCCTTGTTGTCATTCAGTCAATAAGTTGTGTTCAACTCTGACTCCATGGGCTGCATCACGCCAGGCTCCTCTCTCCTCCACTATCTTTCAGAGTTTGCTCAGATTCATGTCCATTGAGTCGGTGACGCTATCTAACCATCTCATCCTCTGCTGCCCCTTTCTCCTTTCGCCTTCAATCTTTCCCAGCATCAGGGTCTTTTCTAGTGAGTCGGCTCTTTGCATCAGGCATCCAGAGTATTGGAGCTTCAGCTTCAGCAACAGTCTTTTCAATGAATATCCAGGGTTGGTTCCTTTAGGATCAAATAGTTTGTATCAACTAAAAGCCCTGCATGTGAGAACAAATACCAAATATCCGATGTGCCACAACTAAGACCTGGCACAGCCAAATAAATACATAATTTGATAAAAAATTAATAGGGCTTCCCTGTTGGCTCAGTGGTAAAAGAATCCACCTGCGATGTAGGAGACGCAGTTTGATCCCTGGTCTGGGAAGATCCCGCGTGCCACCGAGCAGCTGTGCCCATGTGCCACAACCACTGGGCCTGTGCCCTACTGCCCGTGCTCCGCAATAAGAGCAGCCCCCGAAATGAGAAGCCCACGCCCCGCAACTAGACAGTAGCCCCCGCTTGCTGCAACCAGAGAAAAACCCCTGCGGCAACAAAGACCTAGCATAGCCAAAAATATATGATACAATTTAAATAAATAAATAAAAGGTTTCTAAGTACCTTGGTTTTATAGGCTCCTGCCGCTGCTGCTGCTGCTGCTGCTAAGTCGCTTCAGTCGTGTCCGACTTTGTGCGACCCCATAGACGGCAGCCCCGCAGGCTCCCCCATCCCTGGGATTCTCCAGGCAAGAACACCGGAGTGGGTTGCCATTTCCTTCTCCGATAGCTTATCACATGTTTCCAAGTTATGAAATCCTTCTCCAGAAAGAAATGAAAGTGTGATCCAGGGCTTGTTACAAACATGCAGAAGAGCTCATGTTTCAATAACAGTTCTTTCACTCACTTCTTCAACAAACATTTATTGAGCCCCTGCTGTGTGCCAGGCAATGTTGCAGACACTAGAAATATTAAAATAAACCAAAGAGAAGAAGGACATGCTCTTGGGGAGGTTACAGTCTGTTCTTATATCCTAAGGATAAGGATGATATAAAACTTGGTCTTTATTTCTAAAAGACCCCAAGTTTATCCCCCTTCCTCATATCAGCAGAATATATTATTTAGTTTCAAGTTAGTCCTGTAAGTCCTGGGCATTGAGCCACGAAGCACAAGAGGGAAACACAAATAAGATTAGTACATTTGAACTGAGTACATATGTCCTATCCTTTAAAAGTCTGTTATTTAAAAAAAGAAAAGCATTTATCCTCTAATATATACCGGGCTTTTAGCTAAATTTCTATATACAAAGTTAGACATAATAAAAATGGGAATTATAACAAATACTGAATGTTTATAAATATGCAAATAAATTATATACTATGAGGTTAATAAGTTTTGCATTAATCCAGAAAAATTTAAAGATCCCAATGGTTTACTATAAAACAGACAATAATAGACTTTTCACCAGAATAGTTAATTCAGACAGTGGATTCTAGATATTATGGATCTTAGTCAATAAAGAAAACGCTTTACTAAAAATTTATTCAGGTGGAGAAAATTCTAGAAGCCCTGTACTTCCCATAGGAATGCTGTTTTAGGGGAAATAAAAAAGACAGAAACCTTAAAAAAAAATGGTTAGACATAATAAGATCCTGTTCTGAGTAGCTCATAACCAGTGGCTGGTTTTTGTCATTTATTATTTTATTATTATTTTTAAATTTTATTGATTTGGCTGCATTTGGTCATGTGGGATCTTCTGTTAAAGCGCAGGGACTCTTGAGTTGTGGCTCGTGGACCTAGTTGCTCCAGGCATTTGGGATCTTAGTTCACCAACCAGGCATTGAACCCATGTTCCCTGCATTGCAAAGCAGATTCTTAATCACAGGAGCAGCAGGGAAGTCCCTGCGGGGCTGTTTTCATTGTGAGCTGTTTTACCTCTTCTTTCTTAATTTCCAGCTGTGGTCAATGTCATTGATGAAAATATTAGGCTGTGCAGAAGATTGATCATCGTTATCCATCCCGATGAGCTGAGCTTTGACCTATTAAAGAACCTGTCAGAAGAACAAATAGCGGTCTACAGTGCCCTCATCCAGGACGGGATAAAGGTCATCCTGATTGAACTGGGGAAGGTCAAGGACTACACTGCCTTGCCGGAGTCCATTCAGTATATCAAACAGAAGCACGGGGCTGTCCAGTGGAGTGGAGACTTCACAGAACAGTCCCAGTGTGCAAAGACCAAGTTCTGGAAAAAAGTGAGATATCGCATGCCTCCCAAGAGGTGGCCACCTTCTTGTCCAGCTGCTGAAGCACACGCCCTTTGACCTCACGGCCAGCAAGTGGGAGGCCCATGCGGGGTTCATCTCCCCTGATGGAAAGAATATCACCCAAGGGTTGTGCACAGTTAGACAAGGAAGCCTTGCACCTGGGCTGTTTGCTTGAAGCTTACTGTTTCTTGTTGTGTCCTTATGGAAAGACCTGGGTTTGTCTGCTGCCTTTGCTCAGAGCTACTTCTTTAGGGGAAGACAGCACCTCTCAAGAAGCCCTCATTAACTGGCTGGCTCTGAACACTCATGACGACTTGTGAACATGGAGGAGTAGCCTTTGAGCCCCTGGGGAGGAGCCTTGGAGGGTTTGAGAGTTGTGGTTTAGCTGTCAGGAGGTTTGGCACATGGTCTGACCCCCATGGGGCTGGAGATGCGAGCCTGGGTGGTCAGATCCACAGGGGGACCCTGTGGGCTTGGGGAGGGCTGGCAGAGGCCAGCCTCTCTCAGCCCCTCTCACTCCTCCCGTGCAAATAGACAGTTGTGACACTGCAGTCTGGGCACCTTGGCACTGGAAGCAACTTGGAAGTCACCTAGACCTGTGGGGACCAACTCTGGTTGCCAGTGAAGCCCCGCTGCTGGTGGGCCTCCTGCTTTGCCTGTCCAACCAAAACAAGTCTTAAGGCCCTTATTTTTCCCAGTTGGCCTCTGGCAGCCAGAATTCTGAGCCACCTGTGGTAGACACGGTCACCACGCCAAGATGACGGAGCTCCATTCTGAGCAGACAAAGTCACCCAGCCAGCATGCCTTCTTCACAGGTCAGTTCATGAGTGAACAACTCGGAAGGGTTGTCGACATTAAAATCGACTACAAAGTCTTATCAGTAGTTTCAAACCCTGACATGGAGGAGCTTAGATATAGTCCAGCTCTGATTCTGTGGTTGACAACTGCTAAGCTGCTAAGTCACTTCAGTCATGTCCGACTCTGTGTGACCCCATAGACAGCAGCCCACCAGGCTCCCCTGTCTCTGGGATTCTCCCGGCAAGAACACTGGAGTGGGTTGCCATTGCCTTCTCCAATGCAAAAGTGAAAAGTGAAAGTGAAGTTGCTCTGTCGTGTCCTACTCTTAGCGACTCCATGGAGTGCAGCCTACCAGGCTCCTCCACCCATGGGATTCTCCAGGCAAGAGTACTGGAGTGGGGTGCCATTGCCTTTTCCAGGCTGTGGTTGACAACAGCAGCCAGCAAAGGTGGCTGCTGTGCTCGGAGAGTTCCTGTCCCCCAAAGTCATATATTTGAATGCTAACACCTGAACTACGGTGTTGGAGAAGACTCTTGAGAGTCCCTTGGACTGCAAGGAGATCAAACCAGTCAGTCCTAAAGGAAAGCAACCCTGAATATTCATTGGAAAGACTGATGCTGAAGCTCCAGTTCTTTGGCCACCTAACTCGAAGAGCTGACTCATTGGAAAAGACGCTGATGCTGGGAAAGATTGAGGGCAGGAGGAGAAGGGGACAACAGAGGGTGACCTGGTTGGATGGCATCACCGACTCAAGGGACATGAGTTTGAGAAAGCTCTAGGAGATAATGAAGGACAGGGAAGCCTGGCGTGCTACAGTCCATGGGCTTGCAAAAACTTGGACATGACTGAGCGATTGAAAAACAGCAACTCCTGGCGTCATACTTTTAGGAGGTGGAGCCTTTGAGAGGTGACTGGGTCCTGAGGGTGGAGCCTGGGTGGACAGAATCAGTGCCCTTGTAAAAGAGACCCCAGACAGCTCCTTCGCCCCTTCTGCCACTTGAGAATATAAGGCATCTGCCATCTGGAAAGGGGAGCCCCCCACCCAGCCATGCTGGCACCCTGGTCTCAGACTCCCAGCCTCTAGAACATTGAGAAATAAATTTCTGTTGCTTATAAGCCTCCCAGTCTATAGTATTTTGTTACAGCAGCCAAGCAGACCAGAGTATGGCCCTGATGAAGCATCATAGAGGCGAGAGGGGGTCGGCCTGTGGGCAGGCCTTAATATGTGCATTTTCACTAGTTTGGGGGCATCCTTTAATATTTTATCTCAGCAGCTGAACACATCTCTAAGCTGCTAAAGATCACGAAGTGTAAACCTCAAGTGAAATATTTGCCATTGTAAACACCCAAGAATTCTCAAATTCTCTCCATTTTATTACTAGCAGTTGCAGCACTTTCATTTATAATTTCCACTCATTTTTAAATGAAATTGTAGGAAAGCAAAAGGTGAAAAGACAAATAACTCAGTTAGACGGGCTTTGCCACTGAAATGCAGGTTGGCCGGTAAGGGCTGAGAATGTTCATCTGTCAGCTGACAAGGCGTGCCTGTGGGTGTATGGAGTCGCTCGGTCGTGTCGACTCGGCGACCCCATGGACCGTAGCCTCCAGGCTCCTCTGTCCACGGGATTTCCCTGGTAAGAATACTGAAGCAGGTTTCCATTTCCTACTCCAGGGGTTCTCCCTGACTCAGGGATTGAACCCTGCATTGCAGATGGATTCTTCAACTCTGAGCCTTCAGAGAAGCAGCTCAGCTGACAAGGGCTCACGCTCAATGTGCCTAAAGCAGAAGGTTAAGAAAGGCAGGTTGTAGGAGAGCTGAAGGCCTGGTTCATTCACCCATTTCAGCAGCTGGGCTTGGTGAAGTGAAAGGCGCTGTGTCCCCCGCCCTTGAGGGTGGGCCCCATGTCACCTGGGCGAACCTCAGGGGACAGAAGCTGGCCTGGAGGTAGGGGTGATGTTAACACAAGTTCATGTGCCTGGTGCACAGTGAGGTCAAACAAGCTGAAACATCGGAGGCTGGACCAGAGAAAGGTTTATTTCAGGGCCATGCAAGGAGAATGGGTGGCTTGTGCCCTAAGGAGCCCCGAATTCCCTGAGGGTTTCAATAAAATCCTTTTAAAAGCCTGATGAGAGAGGAGGATCACAGATGTGTGGTCAACTCAAGCGTGATTCTGATTGGCTGATGGTGAGGCAGCAGGTGATGTCATAGGGACAAGCATCGTCAGTCCCAGGGCATGGGACCCAGGGTTCAATCCCTGGTCAGGGAACTGGAGTCCATGTGCCACTGCAACTTAAAACCTGGAGCAGAAAAATAAATATTTAAAAACAAAACATTATCAGTCCTTAGGCTTCAAGAGGCCTGGAGCTGGTTGTCAAGTAGTTAACATTTTCCATTTGTTGAAGAGGGAGATATTTATTTTATCTACAAAAAACCTCAGGAAATGTACACCAAATACTGTCATCCAGGTGCTTCAGCAAGGAAGCAGGGGAAGGCCCCATGGAGTCCTGCTCCCTTACAGTGAGAGGTGAAGAGGTCAGTCAAGGTGACATGCAGGTGCTACGCCCCTCTAGCTTCTGGTTCATTCCTGTAATGACTGAGTCGCCCACAAAACCCACTTCCTTTGGTCTCTCCCCTCGAACACGCATACATCTGTCCCCGAGAAAGGGCAGCCTCAAGGCTGAGTCATGTCAAACAAAGGGTCCAGAGAGGGCTGGTCTTTCCCCAAAAGGCTGAGACGCAGATACACACGTGAAGGTGCTTGGCACGCTCCGAGGTCCGACAAGGAGCTGTCTGACCAACAGGGAGTGGGTGGCGGGGCCAGTTCCTCAGTGCCTCCTGGCACCGGCTCCATCCCCCTGCCCCCTACAGTGACTCAGAGGCTTCCTGCTGGCCCCAGGCAGCTGACCTTTCCCCAGCGCTCCATCCCACTTCACAGTTATAAACTTTCCTTCCACGCTCAGTCCTGTGGTTGATTTATCCAGGGGGTGTGTGTGTGTGTGTGAAAGTTCAGAGAGTGGAAAATTCCTCCTTGGTTTCCTTCTTAGAGACTTCTCTACAGATGCCGAGCCCATAACATCTGGAATAAATGATGGGGGTTGGGGGCCCTCAGAGTTGCAGGACGTTGGGACGAAGTCCTAGAGGCCACGCATCTCGAACAGAATTCTCCTGGGGCCCTTGAGTGGCGGAGGGTGGAAACTCTGTGCCTCTGTCCCTCTTCCTCTGCCAAGCCCAGGCAGCTTCTAAGGGATGCTGGTGTTTGTTTGTTTCAGTCAAACTGAAACCTCAGCCTCCTCTTCTTGCTCCTAGAGGAAGGCGGAAGCAGACCGTGAGCCCTGGCTCTTGCCCTCATGAGTCACCTCTCCCCAGAGGCTCTTTTAGTCTTCTTATTTTTAAAATCGAACCCACAAAATCGAGAAAGCCAGTACAGTTCCTGCCTGTGAGTTGTAAAGGGAAACACAGATTCCAAAACCTGCACATTTCCCAATCTATTTAGGTAGGTTTTTCAGGAATGTGTCTGCTTTTCCCTAAATAATCTGTTGGTTCTGGTCTACCACTGACTCAAACTCTTGAAACAGAGCAGGACCTTATGGTCCTTCCCCCAGCAGGTCCTCTGCCTCCCCTCTGTCCATGGAAAACTTTAGTCAAAGGATAAATTTAATCAGAGAAACGAAGGGAAACAGTCAGAGGAGAGTGAATGGTAATGGCGTGGTCCTTAAGCACAGTCAAGGACCTTTAGTTTCTTGTCAAGGGCTATAGGTAATATTCTCAGCTGTCTCCTGGGAGCTGTCCTATAGATACTAAAACACCGGATGGGAGAAGTTAACTCCATGATGAAAAGATTGTACAGAGGACAGAGCTGCCAGAAATCCAAGAACTGGCCAAGGAGAAATGGGAACAAACAGACCCTGGAACTGAAGAGTAACTGTACCTAAAACAGTCAAGATGACACTGGTCAGGCCACCAGTGACGATCTGAAGTGACTATCAAGCTGGCTCTGCTGTTCTGCATGTATCCCCAACCCCAGCCTATAAAAGTTCTGTGGGGGGACTTGGCTTTTGGACAGATGTCTGCCCTTACCCCCAAGTCGCTGGCATCTGAAATAAAGCAAACTTTCCTTTCCACCAGCTTGGCCTGTTTATTGGCTTTTGGGCATCGAGCAGTCAGACCCACCCCACGCCTTTCAGGAACAGTTTGACAAAACACCTGCCCTCAATCTTTCCCAGCATCAGGGTCTTTTCCAGTGAGTTAGCTCTTTGCATCAGGTGGCCAAAGTACTGAAGCTTCAGCTTCAGCATCAGTCCTTCCAGTGAATGTTCAGGGTTGGTTTCCTTTAGAATTGACTGGTTTGATCTTGCTGTCCAAGGGATTCTCAAGAGTCTTCTCCAGCATCGCAGTTCTAAAGCATCAATTATTTGGTGCTCAGCCTTCTTTATGGTCTAACTCTCATATCCATACATGACTATTGGAAACACCATAGCTTTGACTATACAGACCTTTGCTGGCAAAATCACATCTCTGCTTTCTAATACATTGTCAAGGTTTATTATAGCTTTTCTTCCAAGGAGCAAGTGACTTTTAATTTCATGGCTGCAGTCACCATCTGCAAGGCTTTTCTGGTGGCTCAGATAGTAAAGAATTTGCCTGCCAATACAGGAGGTGTGAGTTTGATCCCTGGGTCAGGGCATGGCAACCCACTGCAGTATTCTTGCCTGGGGAAGCCTATGGACAGAGGAGCCTGGCAAGGCTACAGTTCATGGGGCCACGAAGAGTCAGACCCGACTGAGCAGCTAACACTTTCACTTTTCAACCACTGTCCACAGTGATTCTGGGGACTAAAAAAGTAAAATCTGTCCCTGTTTCCACCTTTTGCCCCCATTTGCCATGAAGTTATGGGACTGGGTGCCATGATCTTCATTTTTTGAATGTTGAGTTTTAAGCCAGCTTTTTCACTCTCCCCTTTTACCCCCATCAACAGGCTGTATCAAGTGGTGAGTCTGGCTCCTCTTGGGTTGCATAACTTCTGGGTCAAAGGCCTTTGCTTGTTGTTCTGTGATTGCAGGGCAGCAGAAGTCTTCCCTATAGCCAAGTCTTGAGCCAACAGAACTTCCTGCCTGTGTAACAGGATGACATCAAGAGGGAAAGAAAGTAGCCCCGTGGGTGAAGGATCTTGTGAAAGAGAAAAGCATTTCCTCTCTTGAGGCAGGGGGATCCGAGGTTAACGCCCCAGCTTGGAGACATCAAAGGTCTACCCGCGGCGCTACAGCGCCCTCTGCTGGCGAATCCGAGTGACTGCGCCCCTTGTGTGGGAGCCTGTAGTATCCCGGACTCAGAACCCAGCATCCTTACCTTCGCAGGTGCCCGCGCAGCCTGTCGGGGGTCTCCACCTTAAGGCCATCTTGTCTCCTCCTTCTTAGGCTGTGGGAAAGGTTGAGAGAGGGCCATTTTCTGAGGCTGCCACTGAGTTTCTAACCCTTGGGCTTCCAAGCCTGCAGCCATCTGTCCACGAGTTGTGATAGGGACCAGGAGGCTACGCTTTTATGCCCACAAGGCAGGGGTCTAAGGTGGTGATTCCTGAAAGATTGCCCCGCCACATACCTCCTGGATTCTAACCACATTCCATACCTACTAATTGAGTTCATTTGCTAAATCTGTGACTTCTTAGTCCCTTAAGGCAAGTCACATATTCTGTTTTAGTTTCTTCCTCTGTTAAAAAAAAAAAAAAATACAAGTATCAATATTGCAGGGCAACCAGCCAGTAAAATTGGTGCCTAGTGAGACCTCAGTGAAAGCTGGCTTTTATTATACTTACATTGTTACAATCATTCATGGGCTTCCCTGGTAGCTCAGCTGGTAAAGAATCCACCTGCCAATGCATAAGTCACAGGTTCCATCTCTGGGTCAGAAAGATCCCCTGGAGAGGGCATGGCAACCCACTCCAGTATTCTTGCCTGGGAAGTCCCATGGACAGAGGAGCATGGTGGGCTACAGTCCATGGGGTCACAAGAGAGTCGGACATGACTCAATGACTAAACAACACCATTAATAATTCATATTATTTTTACTGTAATGTCATTTTTACTATAGCTATTATTTGACAGTTATTAATTTTGTTGCCACACTAATGATAACAGTGGTAAGTAACATTTATGGAGCACTCACAACATTTCAGGCATTTTTCTACATGCTTTGTACATAATGGCTCATCATCAGTGCTGCGAGGTGGCACGCTAAGGATTTCTACTTTGCAAGTGAGGAAGGAGGCTTGGTCTGGTGTTAGAGGGGCTTGGGAAGCAGAGAACCTGGGTTCCAGGTGGCTAGTCTCCCTGTTCCATTAGCCCAGTGAGCCATCTCTAGAATCCAGGTGTTGGTAATACTTTCTTGATAGGGAGTAGTAAATATTAAGTGCTATGTGTGGAAAGGACTGGAAGTCCTACACATAATTGCTAATCAGCATTACTGTAAATAGAGTTTACGCAAGACTAATGTATATACCTGAGTTCACAGAGTAGTTCCACCTTATGCAAAACCTGATTTTACATATATAAAAAATAAGCTCATGAATTCAGAGAGTGATTATATTGGGTTGGCCAAGACATTTGTTCGATGTTTTACATAACATCTTACAGGAAAGAACATGAGTGAACTTTTGACTAGCCCAGTATTTTTGCTTTTTTAGTAAAAATAGATAATGGGGCTCATTTAGTGAGTGATTCAGAAAAGTTTATATGAACCAAATAAAAAACATAAGAACACAAAACACTGAAAATATATATATATATTATATTGGATCCAAACAAAGGAAAAGAAGGATATGTTTTCCCACATAATTGTAAGTAAAATAGAAAAGCATAGAATAAACTGAAAAAAATGTGAGCAAGCATAACAAAGATAAGGGTTGCTATTCTTAATGCCCACTAGAAAAAGGGCCAGAAGGTATGAATAGGAAATTCATAAAATAAGGGCAAATGCCTAGAAGAGAAAGTGGGGAACATGGCGAGTCACCTGTTGCTACAAGTTTGGGACACTTACAATGTGCCAGACTCCTATGCTAGCCTCTTTAATATAATCTCTCATTTACTACTGTCAGTGACCTTATATTTTCTCCACATTAAAAATGAAGAAGTTAAGGATATAAGAGGCCGCCCAGGAGTAAGCAGTTGCAAGAAATGGCCCTAGGGAAATGCATCACTAAGTGTTTAACGATACTGTAGCTTTGGCCTTAAATGTCTTGATGTGATAATAACAGCATTGCTATGTTTCCAAAAGAGTCCTTGCATTTTGGATGGGATATAATGAAGCACTTATGGATGAAATACTAGGATGTCAGAGATTAGCCTCAAAATAATTCAGCATAGAGAGAGAAGGAACCCTCTAGAGAATGGGTGAAAAAGATGGCCATGAGCGATGTTCATGGGGGCCGATGGTATTATTCTCTCTATTTTTGTATATATGTGAACTTTTCTCCAAAATAAGTTTGAACATTTCAGTAGGTTAAAAGGAGATTTAAAAAAACCAGCTATCTCTCAGACACTTGAGCAAATTTGCTTATGAAAAAAGAAAAAGATTTGTTTTTCTAGCTAAGGGAAAAGACGTGTGGTTTTCTTTTATTTTCAAAAACATAAAGAGCTTTTCCTTTTCCTGATTATTTGCCCATTGGAAACATTTGTGAAAACATGAAATTATTTAAAATATTTATTAATATTTTGGTGTATATGTGAATATTTACATAGATTTGATCTCACAATCTGTACCTAATTGTTCCCCAATAACAGACTAATATATCAGTATGCCAGCATATCGTGGACATAATTACAATCCAATAAGAACAATAAGATAGAATTACATGGTTTTTGTTGAGATATAATTGACATATAACTACACTAGTTTTAGGTGTATGACATAATGATTTGATATTTGTATTATTGTGACATGGTCCCCACAATAAGTCTGGTTAACATCCCTCATCGTACATAGTTACCATTTTTCTTCCTGTAATGAGAATTTTCAAGATCTGCTTTCTTGGCACCTTTCAAACATACAACACAGGATTATTAACTATATTTCCCACCCACCAGTTTTATTGGTTGCCTCGCATCCTATAGGAATTCCCTCATTGCTCAGAGAGTAAAGAATCTACCTGCAATTCAGGAGACCTGGGTTTGATTCGTGGTCAGGAAGATCCCCTGGAGAAGGAAATGGCAACTCACTCTAGCATTCTTGCCTGGGAATACCATGGACAGAGGCGCCTGGAGGGCCAGGGTCGCAAACAGTCGGACACAACTGAGCAACTAACACTACCATCCCATTGGAGAGAAGACCCAGGAGACCTCCTTTTCCCTGTTCTACCTACTTAACAGAAGTATTATAATTTTTAAACTAATCCTTGATTTAAGGAACTTTCGGGACTTCCCTGGTGGTCCTGTGGTTAAGACTTCACCTCCCAGCACAGGGGATAGGGGTTCGATTCCTGGTCAGGGAGCTAAGATTCTGCATGCCTCATGGCTAAAAATCCAAAACATAAAACCAAAGCAATATTGTAACATATTCAATAAAGACTTTAAAAAATGGTCCATAAAGAAAATCTTTAAAAAATATATTAGAAAAAAAAGGGTCTTTAGGTTTTTTCCAATTTGCTGCTTTTGCAAATGTGGTGCATTCATCTGGTGATTTGCCTTGGATAGGTGACTGGAAATAGAATTTCCAACTTAAGACATCTGAAACATCCTTCCAAATTCCCCTTCAGAAAGCTTGTGGTTGTGACTCATACCATACTGGTTGAAGATACCAGAGAGTGAAATCTTTATTCATAGATGAAGAATTTCAGGCTCATGTATGAATTGTTATTTTGGTCATAACAATGGAAAATCTCTCGTTTCGTACATTTGTGTATGTTTCAAAAGAGATGATCAAGAAGATGGGGTTGGATATTTGGGGTCTTGAAGAGCCAGGTTACACACTTCTTGGGGCTAGGGGAGTGTGTAACCTGTGTAAAGGAAGTGTGTAACCTGTGTAAAGGAGTTCAGCTCAGTCACTCAGTCGTGTCCGACTCTTTGCGACCCCACGAATCGCAGCACGCCAGGCCTCCCTGTCCATCACCAACTCCCGGAGTTCACTCAGACCCACATTCATCGAGTCAGTGATGCCATCCAGCCATCTCATCCTCTGTCGTCCCCTTTTCCTCCTGCCCCCAATCCCTCCCAGCATCATAGTCTTTGCCAATGAGTCAACTCTTTGCATGAGGTGGCCAAAGTACTGGAGTTTCAGCTTCAGCATCATTCCCTCCAAAGAAATCCCAGGGCTGATCTGCTTCAGAATGGACCGGCTGGATCTCCTTGCAGTCCAGCACAGGTCTGTCTCTCTGGTGTGTGCACCTGTGGGACTGTGTGCGCTCAATGCTGGTGGCCCTGGGGGGCGTGGTCTCCAGCAGTACCTTGACTTGGTGGCAGGGCCACTCCTGCGGGTCTGGGCTCTCTTGCTGCCCCATCCAGTTGCATCCTAAAACCTTGACAACCTGTTGTATAGAGACGAGGAGAAGTACAGGGCTCCAGACAAACGAAGGGGAGAGGCAGCCAGGCATCTAGTCTGCCTGCTACCCACCCCGGTAGAGTAAGTTACTTACACAACAGCCCCGTCACAGCTCTATTGTGTTCTCTCCTTTCCCAGGTGAAAGAGGCCGATGCTTTTGGTTTTAAGAGAAGAGGACCAAGGTGAGTCAGATGGGCTGCCGTGGAGAGCTGCTCCCCTATTAGGAGTGTGATCCCCTAAAACTAAGAGGAGGCTTGTGATTGGAGGATGTCCCTGCCCTGCTCTGATGTCACTTGCTCTGAGTTAATTTTGCATAGCACAGGTGACAGGCACAGATATTCCTGAGAAGAGACTGTTGGTGAGGCTATAGGTCTTGTGAGTAGGTATTAACATCAGTTTGTTGGGAAGCTGGGTCATTCGTCGAAATGTGGCTGGACCTAGAGACTGTCATACAGAATGAAGGAAGTCAGAGAAAAAAAATATCATATATTGACACACAGATGTGGGATCTAGAAAAATGGTATGGATGATCCTATTTGCAAAGCAGAAATAGACACACAGATGTAGAGAACAAAGGTATGGACACCAAGCGGGCAAGAGGGATAGAAGGAACTGGGAGACTGGGATTCACACATATTTATTATTGATACTGTGTATACAATAGACAGGGCTTCCCAGGTAGCTCAGCGGTAAAACAAAAAACAAAAAACAAAAAGTCCGCCTACCAATGCGGAAGCCTCAGGAGATGTGAGTTTGATCCCTGGGTCTGGAAGATCCCCTGGAAGAGGGCATGGCAACCTGCTCCAGTGTTCTTGCCTGGAGCATCCCATGCACAGAGGAGCCTGCGAGCCACAGTCCATGGGGTTGCACAGAGCTGGGCACAACTGAAGTGACTTGGCACACCCAGTGGGTGACTAATACGAACATACTGGAGAGCACAGGGAACTCTATTTAATGCCCTGTGGTGGTCAGAATGGTGACATCTGGACAGGAGGGCATATATGTGTATGTATGGTTGATTCATTTTGCTGTACAGTAGCAATGTATACAACGTTGTAAAGCAAGTCTACTCCAATAAAAGTTAATTTTTAAAAATCTGCTTGATGGAATAAGTCAACAGTGCAAAATCCTTTACTGGGGTGGGTGGAAAATAGCAGGACATGTACTCCTGGCCTCCGTGTTTGAAAACCATTCCCTTCTGAGGTTTCCATCTTTTCCGTTTCGAATAACATCAGTCAGCTGGGAAAATCCCCACACACGACTGAATGAACGAGAGGCAGGCTCTGTCCGTGTCATTTAGGGTGAAAACAAAGCATCCGCGCTCTGACTCGGATGGAGGGTGGTGGTAGCCCCGGATCAGAGGAAAGTTCTGCTTTACTGATACCAGAGAATCTGGAGGAGAATGACTTGTCCTCGGGGCTGCTGTCCCCATCCCAGGGTGACCCCTGGCCCCCTGACCCACCTCCAATCACGGCTGGCAGGCCACTGGGGCACAGTCTTTCCATGAACCGCCCTTGTCTGCCCTCAAGGACCAGAGCTGACTTTAAAGCCCCCTGCAGACAGACAAAGGCTTTCCTGGTAGCTCAGCTGGAAAAGAATCCGCCTGCCCTGCAGGAGACCCCTGTTCAATTCCTGGGTGGAGAAGATCCCCTGGAGGAGGGCATGGCAACCCACTCCAGTATTCTTGTCTGGAGAATCCCGTGAACAGAGGAGCCTGGTGGGCTACAGTGCATGGGATCACAGGACTGAAGAGTCAGACACGACTGTAAGTGTCCAAGCACAGAACAGCAGACAGACAAGCAGCGGGAATATGCACACACCAAAAACCTGGGGCTGACACAGGGGGCCCTCGAGGCATCGGTGGTTGCTCCAAGTGTCCTGCAGGGGGACCCCTCACATTTTTAAAAATTCAGTTTCAAAGGGTTTCTGTGAAGAATTGTAACGTTGATTTGACACAAAGCAATGGCACCCCACTCCAGTACTCTTGCCTGGAAAATCCCATGGACGGAGGAGCCTGGTAGGCTGCAGTCCGTGGGGTCGCTAAGAGTCGGACCCGACTGAGCGACTTCACTTTCACTTTTCACTTTCATGCATTGGAGGAGGAAATGGCATCCCACTCTAGTGTTCTTGCCTGGAGGACCCCAGGGACGGGGGAGCCCGTGGGCTGCCGTCTATGGGGTTGCAGAGAGTCGGACACGACTGAAGCGACTTAGCAGCAGCAGCAACAAACATCTCATGCTTCTGTTGTTCAGTCGGGTCTGACAGTTCACTCAGGGACAATTCTCTTGGGCTTCCTGCCACCAGAAGAGTGGAGAAGGAATAGGCTCTTTCCATGAAACAAACACTCTTAGCAGGGGTGGCCCATGGAGTCTCTTCAGACTTGGGGTGGTTGCTCCTTGGGGTGGGGAGTGGGGAGGAAAGCGGTCAGGCTGTTGCAGTGAAAAGGAAAAAGAAAATTTTTTTAAAGAAGGAGTATTTTTTTTTCTTTCCCTTCCCCGAGAACAAAGAAGATAAAGAGAACTTTGAACAGGCCTGACCATTCCTAGTTTTTTTATTTTTATTTTTTTAATTTTAGCTGCTCCTAACTCTCCATGTCTGTAACTGAGTGTGCTTTTCTGCTCCTCAACTCTGCAGGAGCTGCTCTTCACACCTATTATCCTTGGACTCTATGTCTGATACATCCTGTATCTGGTGTTCACCTTTACAAACCCTTCCCCTTGTAGTTACATATCAGAAAGTAGGCCCCGGAGCCACCGAACTGCCAGACTGGATTACTGGGTTACTGACTCCAGCCTATGACTGTCTTTGAAACAATGCAAGAAAAAAATCAAGATCCTATCACCTTTGTTCCTCATCACCAACACCTGACTGCAAGCTCTCATGTACACCCCTAGACTCCTCACGGGAGGGGCCCAGTTCTTGTAGCACGAGCCGACGTGTTCCCCTCTCTGCTGGCTGAGAAAGCCACCTTTCTATTTCCTCCAAACTCTGTCTCCGTACTTTTCATCTGGCTTCGCCGGGCAGAGGAGGCCAAGAGCTTGGCCAGCAACAAGGCCACGTCCTCTGCAACACCCCTGCCTCTTCATGGTTCCATCTGCACCTAGGTTAGGGCGATGGAGAAGGCAATGGCACCCCACTCCAGTACTCTTGCCTGGAAAATCCCATGGACAGAGTCTGGTAGGCTGCTGTCCATAGGGTCACACAGAGTTGGACATGACTGAAGCGACTTAGCAGCAGCAGCAGGTTAGGGTGAACTAAGCACATTCTCCCGACCGTCTCAGGCTCAGCTGAAAATAGGAGACAAGAGAGAAGATCCTGCTTAGATTCCCTTTGGCAGAGATTTTCAGACAAGGACAATAAAAGGTTTCTGGTGCCAAGGCCCCACCTAGATCGCTTGATCCAGCGCTCTTTTCAGAGTCTCCCCCCTCCCCCACCCCTGCCCCACTGCCCCGAGGCATGAAGCTGGAGGTAGCCCATTCCTTCTGTTCACTCAGCTCTGTGAATCAGTGTTGGGGGAAGAAAGGAGATGGAAAGGGTGGAGAGAAGGAGCGTGAGAGGCAAAGTCAGATCTGGGGTCTTCCTGACACAGATTGGAACAGGCTCAAATGGGAGAGAGCTCTTAAAAAGACAAAGTGAAGAGCTTGTGAATGACAAGCATCTGACTTTCAAGTTATAGAAACACAGTCTCGGATCTGTCTTCTGGGTGGTCACTTAGCATTGTGAGCTTGGCCAAATCATTTATCAAAGCTGAGCACTGGTCTCCCCATCTGTAACAGCGGGACAAACTCCTCACCCTGCAGTGCCCTGGGAAGATTAGCTTTAGCACCCATAATTAAAAGGACAAAGGACTCTTGGTGGAAAATGTTACTGATCTTTGTGACGTCATCCAAAGGAAAAGTCGACTTTCATAGAAAATGTCCCCAAAGTCCTTAAAATTAAAATTACATTACAATATAAAATTATATTACAAAGTATATTAAAAATTACTGATCAGGAGGAAGACTTCTAAATGAAACATTTTAGAAATTTAACTATCAAAGAAGATCCGTGCTTGTGTGCTCGGTTGTGTCAGACTCTTTACAGCCCCAGGGACTGTAGCCCACCAGGCTCCTCTGTTCATGGGATTTCCCAGGCAAGAATACTGGAGTGTGTTGCCATTTCCTCCCCCAGGGGATCTTCCCAACCCACTGATCAAACCCACATCTCTTGTGTCTCCTGNTAAGTGTCCAAGCACAGAACAGCAGACAGACAAGCAGCGGGAATATGCACACACCAAAAACCTGGGGCTGACACAGGGGGCCCTCGAGGCATCGGTGGTTGCTCCAAGTGTCCTGCAGGGGGACCCCTCACATTTTTAAAAATTCAGTTTCAAAGGGTTTCTGTGAAGAATTGTAACGTTGATTTGACACAAAGCAATGGCACCCCACTCCAGTACTCTTGCCTGGAAAATCCCATGGACGGAGGAGCCTGGTAGGCTGCAGTCCGTGGGGTCGCTAAGAGTCGGACCCGACTGAGCGACTTCACTTTCACTTTTCACTTTCATGCATTGGAGGAGGAAATGGCATCCCACTCTAGTGTTCTTGCCTGGAGGACCCCAGGGACGGGGGAGCCCGTGGGCTGCCGTCTATGGGGTTGCAGAGAGTCGGACACGACTGAAGCGACTTAGCAGCAGCAGCAACAAACATCTCATGCTTCTGTTGTTCAGTCGGGTCTGACAGTTCACTCAGGGACAATTCTCTTGGGCTTCCTGCCACCAGAAGAGTGGAGAAGGAATAGGCTCTTTCCATGAAACAAACACTCTTAGCAGGGGTGGCCCATGGAGTCTCTTCAGACTTGGGGTGGTTGCTCCTTGGGGTGGGGAGTGGGGAGGAAAGCGGTCAGGCTGTTGCAGTGAAAAGGAAAAAGAAAATTTTTTTAAAGAAGGAGTATTTTTTTTTCTTTCCCTTCCCCGAGAACAAAGAAGATAAAGAGAACTTTGAACAGGCCTGACCATTCCTAGTTTTTTTATTTTTATTTTTTTAATTTTAGCTGCTCCTAACTCTCCATGTCTGTAACTGAGTGTGCTTTTCTGCTCCTCAACTCTGCAGGAGCTGCTCTTCACACCTATTATCCTTGGACTCTATGTCTGATACATCCTGTATCTGGTGTTCACCTTTACAAACCCTTCCCCTTGTAGTTACATATCAGAAAGTAGGCCCCGGAGCCACCGAACTGCCAGACTGGATTACTGGGTTACTGACTCCAGCCTATGACTGTCTTTGAAACAATGCAAGAAAAAAATCAAGATCCTATCACCTTTGTTCCTCATCACCAACACCTGACTGCAAGCTCTCATGTACACCCCTAGACTCCTCACGGGAGGGGCCCAGTTCTTGTAGCACGAGCCGACGTGTTCCCCTCTCTGCTGGCTGAGAAAGCCACCTTTCTATTTCCTCCAAACTCTGTCTCCGTACTTTTCATCTGGCTTCGCCGGGCAGAGGAGGCCAAGAGCTTGGCCAGCAACAAGGCCACGTCCTCTGCAACACCCCTGCCTCTTCATGGTTCCATCTGCACCTAGGTTAGGGCGATGGAGAAGGCAATGGCACCCCACTCCAGTACTCTTGCCTGGAAAATCCCATGGACAGAGTCTGGTAGGCTGCTGTCCATAGGGTCACACAGAGTTGGACATGACTGAAGCGACTTAGCAGCAGCAGCAGGTTAGGGTGAACTAAGCACATTCTCCCGACCGTCTCAGGCTCAGCTGAAAATAGGAGACAAGAGAGAAGATCCTGCTTAGATTCCCTTTGGCAGAGATTTTCAGACAAGGACAATAAAAGGTTTCTGGTGCCAAGGCCCCACCTAGATCGCTTGATCCAGCGCTCTTTTCAGAGTCTCCCCCCTCCCCCACCCCTGCCCCACTGCCCCGAGGCATGAAGCTGGAGGTAGCCCATTCCTTCTGTTCACTCAGCTCTGTGAATCAGTGTTGGGGGAAGAAAGGAGATGGAAAGGGTGGAGAGAAGGAGCGTGAGAGGCAAAGTCAGATCTGGGGTCTTCCTGACACAGATTGGAACAGGCTCAAATGGGAGAGAGCTCTTAAAAAGACAAAGTGAAGAGCTTGTGAATGACAAGCATCTGACTTTCAAGTTATAGAAACACAGTCTCGGATCTGTCTTCTGGGTGGTCACTTAGCATTGTGAGCTTGGCCAAATCATTTATCAAAGCTGAGCACTGGTCTCCCCATCTGTAACAGCGGGACAAACTCCTCACCCTGCAGTGCCCTGGGAAGATTAGCTTTAGCACCCATAATTAAAAGGACAAAGGACTCTTGGTGGAAAATGTTACTGATCTTTGTGACGTCATCCAAAGGAAAAGTCGACTTTCATAGAAAATGTCCCCAAAGTCCTTAAAATTAAAATTACATTACAATATAAAATTATATTACAAAGTATATTAAAAATTACTGATCAGGAGGAAGACTTCTAAATGAAACATTTTAGAAATTTAACTATCAAAGAAGATCCGTGCTTGTGTGCTCGGTTGTGTCAGACTCTTTACAGCCCCAGGGACTGTAGCCCACCAGGCTCCTCTGTTCATGGGATTTCCCAGGCAAGAATACTGGAGTGTGTTGCCATTTCCTCCCCCAGGGGATCTTCCCAACCCACTGATCAAACCCACATCTCTTGTGTCTCCTGCCTTGGCAGGCGGGTTCTACTTGCACAAAATAACAGAAGATAAATATCTGAACTATGAAAAGAAATCCTAAATATTAAAGGGGGGGGGGAAGAGAAAAGTGATATAAATAGGAAAACCAAAACAGGACAGGAAATGAAATGGGCCAGATCCACAGGGAAGTCCAGTCTCAACAGCAGTGAGGGAAAGGCATGAAATGGCGAGATGTTGCCTTATAGCCAACAGATTGGCAAAGTGCCAACAGTCTGACAACATTGGCAAGATGCTGGGGCGAAGGGAGAGTTCCTCCACTTCTGATGACACCGCAAACTGGTTAAGATCACTGTGGAGAGAGTTTGGTAAAAGCCAGTATAGCTGTCTAATGTATGACCTAAAGAAATTCTCACATGTGTAAACAAAGACCCACGTGTGAGAATGTTACCGAGTCCAAGGGTGCTCTGCTCAATGCATGACAGGCCAGGGAATCAGAGACAAGGGATTGAGACGAGGAAGAGCCTTTACTTGGGAAGCCAGCTGACTGAGAAGATGGCACCTCAAAATAACTATCTTGTCAGGGTCTGGTTGCCAGCCTCTTTTATGGATCAGAAATGGCAGGGGGGAGGTGAGGAAACAATGTAAAAAGACTATTCAATCTTTGCAAATATCCCCTAGAAAGGCAAGCCTCAGACTGGGCAATGTGTTAGTTTCACTTCCTACAGTCCTTCACAGGTGGGCAGCTCAGGCTATTTCCCCAAGGCAGGCCATTATATACGCTTATATAAATAAAAAAGGGTTAAAGTCACAGAAGAAGAGCCAGTGTAAATTTAAAATTAACCCTTCCCCTGTTAAAAGACTATTCATTGTTGCATTGTTTGTAAGAATGGAAATTTGGGAACAAACGAAATATACACACATATAGAAGAACACCAAAGCTGTAGGATGTTCCCCAGATCAACTCTTATTCCCAGTTTAAAAAGAACGAATTTGGGCTTCTCTGGTGGCACAGTGGTTTAAGAATCTGCCAGACAATGCAGGAGACATAAGAGGCACGGGTTTGATCCCTGAGTCAGGGAGATCCCCTGAAGGAACGCATGGCACCCCACTCCAGTATTCTTGCCTGGAAAATCCCCTGGACAGAGGAGGCTGGTGGGTTATGGTCCAAAGGGTCACAAAGAGTCGGACACAGCTGAAGTGACTTAGCATGCACCCTCCGAATGCAGTATAAAGAATGGTTCCTTAAAGTGAGATGTCCCCAGGGGCTTTATTCACACACTTGTAGGGGGAAAGTTAGCTGACTGTCACAATGGGACGGGTGGTTGAGAAGGAGCAGAGCTGTAAAAGGGGAGATTTGCTCCTGGAAAGGAGTGAGGAATGGACATTCAGGGTGGGCTGCTGTGGGGAGACGGCATCGTGGCCCCACTCTGGGCTGCAGTACGTGCTCTTTGCAGATAAGAGGAAGGGAAAAGTTAAATGAATGTGGGTGTTTGTAAACACAGGTAAACATGTCACAGGGCACACCTGGTAACTTCAGTGACTGTGGGGGTTAAGTTTCGGTGAGTTCCAGTCACTTAGCTCACACCTTTCTTGTGAGGTACATTTTGCAGATGTTAAAATTGAGCTTCAACGTTTAAATATTTTTCCTAAGTATGCAACAGTATTTGGATGCAGCGTTAGTTGACTTAAGACTTCAGTACGCCATGATGTCACTAAGTGATGGTTCTCCTCCTGTTTTATTTCTTGTTCCTGCACAGGACCTGGGTCTGTGGTGGACCACACGTTGGATCTATGCAGTTTTATACATTTCCTCACCCTTCTTTTGATCCCATTGAGAAACTCCCACTTGTATGTAACTGGACCCTGTGGTCTATGACCCAGGCTCAGACAATCCTAATAAACCCATGTCTGCACAGTTTGAAGACAGCCTTGAGACCCAGGATCGGTGAACCAGAATCCTCCATGGTTCTTTTCAGCTGGAATAAGTGGGGAAAATTGTCTGCTTTCCTCTCTGTCTCTCTCCGTCTTTCTTTCTCTCTTAGAAGTGGATTGCCGGGAGCACATTTTCTTCCCGTAAACATAGAAATTGTCAGAATTAAGAAAGAATAATGCCCCAAGTGAAGAGCTACGGAGATAGGCGGAATCAGAGAAGGAGAAAGAGAGCTGGAAAGAGAAAGCCTGACTCATGACCTTGTTGGAGATGCTGGATCCTGCCGCCCCTGAATTCCCTAGAATGCTCAAGTTCAGAAGTTAGATCTTCCTCCTTTCTGCTTAAGGTGGATGTCTGTTTGTAGCAATTGAAAAAATTCTGACAAATATAAGCCTCCTCAATATTTTCACCTTTTTCTTCAGATGTTTTTATTGATATCAACCACAAGCAATGCACGTTTTCCTACAGAATAGTATCTATTTCTCCATTTAAAAAAAAGGATAAAAGAACTGTATTAGGTTGGAATCTCCTTTGATGAAAGGGATTTGAGCCATTATAAAATGACTCTGGCTCAGAAGCAATTTTTAATGTATCTATTTGGTATAATCTAGCCAAATAAATAGGCTTTTCAGGTGGTTCAGTGATAAAGAGTCCACCTGCCAATGCAGGAGAGGTAGGTTTGATCCCCAAGTTGGGAAAATCCCCTGGAGAAGGAAATGACAACCCACTCCAGTATTTTTTGCCTGGGAAGCCCCATAGGCAGAGGAGCTGGGCGGGCTATAGTCCATAGGGTTACAAAAGAGCTGGACACGATTGAGCAGCTAAAGAACAACAGCAACACAAAACCTCATAAATGCTTTCGATAGCTAGTAAAATGAAACGAAAACTGAGCCTCCAACGGCACGCTTCCCTGGCCCTCCTGCAGCACGCCTGCCCACAAGTCAGGAGTAAAGGAGTAAGCGCTGGCCCTTGCTACTAACACAGCAGCTTGGAACAGATGGGTCTTTTATTAGTGGGTCTCCTCTGGGCAGCTGGCAGGCAAGTAAGAGACAGCACGCCCAGGAGAGAAATAGGACTGTCACCGCTATAGTTGGGTGGTCCAAATGATGCTGCAAGACATGAGGACAAGCATGTACCAAACGCCACAGCTTCCGCACGGCAACAGGCCAATCAGCCATGGAAATGAGGGCTGAGCACAGGCAGGCTTTACTGTAAGAGGCATGGCTGTCATCACAGGCCAGTCCAGCTCACAGGTCCCGAAGAGGAATGTCCTAACTGTGAGCCGTTTCCATCTTGGTGCCAACCAGGCCAAATGGGATGCTGAAGGGTTTTCCTTTTTATACCTGACCCAACCAAATAGAGAGAAGAAGCCTCTTTCTCTCCCTCTCTCTGTATTTTCCCCAATGCCTGATGCAAAGACTACTTAAACCATGGGCTTTAGATAGGGCGTCGTGCAACGGTGACCTGCCTGAACGAATCGGGTGCGGATCGTGGCAACGGCTCGGTGGGCTGGCTTTTGTTCAGGTTGTTTGAAGGAGGGGAGCTTAAGGGAGCTGCTGTCTGCGATGGCATTAATAACTGCGCCTTTTATTTTAGCTGAAGCCGTAAGCTAGAGTTAGCAGGGCGCGATGCGGTTTCTTTTCCTCCTCTCTTTCTCTCCTGCTCCCTTTTCTTTCCTTCGTCTCCTTTTCTTCTCCGCCTACTCATCATTTGTCTTCTTCTTCTTTTCTCTCTGTCTCTCTTTCTCTGATGTTGCTGCACCATGTACAGGATAAATTGCAGAAATATAAAACAAATTCTGCAGAGAAACATGCAGTTGTTTTCTCGGGCCAGGAAGCTCTGATTCACTTACCACCTCATCACCTCTGCCTTGTGTGAATTCACAGGGGAAAAGACAAGTCTGCCTACTCCTAGTCGTTCCTGAACAAAAGAGTTGATTTATGTTTGGCTCCCAGGGTGGGCTTACTAATATGATGCCTTCCTTTTTTTTTAAGAGGAAGACAAAAAACCAAGGAGCAAATATTGTAGAGAAGAAAGAAGAATTGTAAGATCCCCACTGATGGGCGGACGTTCAAAAGGAAACCACCCAAGATCAGAAAGAGATTTGGATCATAGATGTGAAAGGGTAAAACATAAACAGAATGGGCAGAGACCAGAGAGTTCTTTAACAATAAAACATGAAAATTAGTGACGGCTGCGATGGGAACCGTTTCTGCCTTCCTTAGAGATCTCAACAAAGGGTTATTGTATGAAGACTTTAAACACCTCTCTACTTTAAGTTTTTCTGTGCCTATCTCCAAACAGACAACAAATCTGCCTAAAAAACAGCTAGAAACATCCCTTGTCCCATTACCACTTCGTGTTTAAAAAAAGATACTTCAATTGAGAATGATAAGCTAGTTTTTATGTCCCGGGGTTGGAGAGGAGCAAAATATACCATCTCAAAACCTGCCTGTTTGGCTTAAGGAGAATATATTTTGAGCTGATTATTTTTAAGCCATGGCGATATAGGAGAGGCTCTGAACAGAGTAGGAATTAGCCTTTTTTGGCAGCCCACTCCAGTACTCTTGCCTGGAAAATCCCATGGATGGGGGAGCCTGGTGGGCTGCAGTCCATGGGTTGCTAAGTCGGACACGACTGAGCGACTTCACTTTCAGTTTTCACTTTCATGCACTGGAGAAGGAAACGGCAACCCACTCCAGTGTTCTTGCCTGGAGAATCCCAGGGATGGGGGAGCCTGGTGGGGTGCTGTCTATGGGGTCACACAGAGTAGGACATGACTGAAGTGACTTAGCAGCAAAGAGAAACTTACATTCATAAAGGAAGTCTCCATTTGTAAATCTACCCTCAGTACCAGAAAGAAGATGACTGTACATCACAAGAAACTGCTCCAGGACAAAGGCTTGTGGTCATATCTGCCTACCAGCCTTACCCTTTTTTGTTGTCTGCTTACTGATAGCTTCCCATAACTGTCCCCCACCCTCAACATCTTTCTTGTGTCTTGAGCTGAAGGTGGTATTTACCATGGCAACTTGGATCATTTCAGGGAGTTTACTAACATTTCCTGGGTACCACCCATATAGACAGAAGGTGTGCATGTTATTCAACTTTAGTTTGTTTTTCTGTTGTGAATCTTTTTGTGTGTGTGTCAGGGTGGTTGGGGGCACTCAGTTACAGAACCCAGAGGGGTAGAAGGAGCATTATTTTTCTTCCCTTTCAAGATTAAAATACGAATGAGACAACCAATCTTGAAAATAATCTGATTAAGAAATAAGTGGAAGAGTTTTCCGCATAAGATAAAGTATACCTCCTTCTTCCAGGGAAATACCAGCTTCAATCTCAGTGTGTTTTCTTTTATCAGTTCTCTTATTTACACATGATTTTAACGTGGCATGAGAAGAGCGGTGAGGATGGGGGAATAGGAGGGCCAGGAGAACTTTCTGGGAACTGTGACCCCTTATCAAACTGGAGCCAGAGCATAAAGCCAGAATGAGGGAGAGGCTGAGAGGTGAGTGAGCAGAGGGTGGATGGAAGGGAGTGAGAGGGAGCCTCAAGCAGGGCACACAGTGAGAGAGAGTCAGGATTTTGTATATAGCTTACATTTTCAAAGATTTCTCTTGTTTAAAAATACTTGAGTAAAATTTTGAAAATGCCTCCCCCCACCCCCAAAAAAAAGGCATAGGAAAAAGCATTCAGAAATCTGGGCATAAACACTTTATATTTTTACACTCTATGTCTTAACGGAGCTCCCTAGGTAGCTCAGTGATAAAAGAATCCGCCTACCAATGCAAGAGCCCCAGAGACTCTAGTTCCATCCCTGGGTCGGGAAGATTCCCTGAAGGAGGAAATGGCAACCGACTCCAGTGCTCTTGCTTGGAGAATCCCAGGGACAGAGGCGCCTTGTGGGCTGCAGTCCACGGGGTCACAGAGAGTCACAGCTGAGCCTGCATTTGCGCGCCTTAACATCTGGAAATATGACCTGCCCCTTACTATTAGAATTATTATATTTTCCCCCAACACTATCCTAGCTCTCCTTGTTTATTCACTCATTTCTCAAGTTTCAACAAATTTCTAAAGGTATTTTGATTAGAACTGCCTTGGAGATTTATGCATCAATTTACATTATGCCTCTTTTAAAACATGGAATATCTCTCAACTCAATATTTGTCTAATGTTTAACATTGTACTTTAATAATTTTCTTCCATGTAGATCTTTGCCCAAGTTTCTTAAGGAGTTCCTCCCCAGAAATTATTTTGTTGTTATTGGAATTGTTACTAGGATCTTTCGTTAACCCTATATTTTCTAGCAGTTAATTCTTGGTTAATGGGATCCTGTTCATTTCTGTATTTTTGTTTTGCAACTGGCTGATTCCTATTAGGTTTAATATTTGGGAGCAGATTTAACTATGCTTTTCCTACATAGATGTTTATGTAATAAAAGAATAATAATCTGAAAATAATAGTAGATTTGTTTCTTTCTATTATTTATGGTACTTGTTTTTCTTTAATTGTTAGAATGTCTAGAACTTTATTCATAGAAGTGAGAGTAGATATGCTTCTATGTTTTAACTTTAGCTATGCTGTGGGCTGTTGTTAAGATTTTTAATTATGTTAGATTCAAATTGCTTTAAATTTAATCATCTTTTAGTCCTAATTTACTAAAAGAATCAGAATGTGCTTGAATTTTATCACAAGTCTTTTGCATATATCAAGATGATTATAGGCTTTTTCTCCTTTGACTTTTTGATTAAACATATTAATATGTAACTTTGTATTACACCATTTTTGCCTTCCTGAATGCCAACTGTAGCCTTATTTGTTGATACATTTCATTTATCAAATTTTACTTGGAATTTTCATTTATATTTACAAATGAAATAAATCTTTACTTTTTAAAACTCTGCCTATAGATGTTTTGCTGGCTTTATAAAAGGAATTATGAAGCTTTCGGTCTTTTATTGTCTCTGGAAGGGTTAATATAGACTGGGAACTCTTTCTGTTCTATAGGTCTGAAGACTTTGCCATGAAACTGTCTGAGTACAGTATCACTTTGATGGTGATTTTACACTGTATTTGTTATTTCTATCACGTTTATTGATTAATTTGGTTACAAAAGTTTTTAAAACCAATTTTGCTAATTTATGATTATCTAGAAATTGTGGACATAAATTTATTGCTGTAGAGAGATATAAATAAATTAATCATTCTAAAGGCACTTATGTCTTAAATATACACTCTGGTTCTTTCTTCATCTAATTTTGCTTCCTTTTGCTTTCACTTTTCCCTCTTGCCTTTTGACCAAGCAGAGATGTCTATTTCATCTTCTCCCTTCCATCATGTTGCTGTTGTTGTTCTGTTGCTGACGCTAACTCATGTGTGACTCTTCTGCAACCCCATAGGCTACAGCACACCAGGCTTCCCTGTCCTTCACCATCTCCTGGAGTCTGCTCAAACTCATGTCCATTGAATCAGTGATGCCATCCACCCATCTTATCCTCTGTCACCCCCTTCTCCTCCTGACCTCAATCTTCCCCAACATTAGAGTCATTTCCAGTGAGTGGGCTCTTAGCCTCAGGTAGCCAAAGGATTGGAGCTTTAGTTTCGGCATCAGTCCTTTCAGTGCTTGGATTTATCAATGCAAACATTTTCTCCTAGTCAATTCATTTCTTTTTCTTTTTATCCTTAAGTATCTCTACCTTTCTTTTCAACTTTATTTGTGATTACTAACTTTTCTAACTTCTCAAGATAAATGCTTAATTAAGAAACAAAGAATTGCTCGCTTTTTGCCCAGTACAGTTTTCACCATATCCCAAAAGTTTGATATGTGACATTCTTGTGGCTAATAGTCAAGCTTTGATTCTCAACTTTTTTCTTTCCACTTTCACTGAGATATAATTGGCATAAGTTTAAGATGTTCAGCATAATGATTTGACTTACTTCAATCGTCAGTTTAAGGTGTATAAATTTATATACATAAATAGAAATTTATGTTTTAAAGTATAAGTTTACTTATATAAATCATGAAATGAGTACCACGTTTGGATTTTTTAAGTTCGATTCCAATTCTGAGTTCAATTTTAATGACTTTCTTCTTTTCCTAGTGGTTCAGTTTGTTCACATGTAACATAGCTAATTATTTTTAGTTTTATTTCATCATAGCTAGAAAATTTTTTCTTCACCATTTATAACATAATGTAGTGGTAAATAATATCTTGGCACCCATTATTGTAATCCCATTGGCATCAGAATGCAAGATGATGGATTTCCTATTCGCTACTTTAATGCTCAGTTTGCACACTCTCAAATCATTTCGCTCACAGGACTGAGTCCCGCCAAGCGTAACTTTGACACAGTTCATAGTGCGGTCAGCATGCCTGTTGTGAATTGTGTGCGTGCCTGTTTAGCCACTAAGTTGTGTCCGACTCTGTGTGACGCTATGGACTGTAGCCCGCCAGGCTTCTCTGTCCACAGGATTTCCCAGGCAAGAATACTGGAGAGGGTTGCCTTTTTCTTCTCCAGGGGACCTTCTGGACCCAGGGATCAAACCCGGGTGTCCTGATTGGCAGGTGGATTCTTGACCCACTGAACCACTAGGAATCTTCAGTTGGTAAAGAATCTGCCTTCAGTGCAGGAGACCCGGGTCCAATTCCTGGGCCAGGAAGATCCCCTGGAGAAGGGAATGGCAACCTACTCCAGTGTTCTTGCCAGGGAAATCCCATGCACAGAGAAGCCTAGTGGGCTACAGTCTATGGGGTTGCAAGAGTTAGACACGATTTAGCAACTAAACCACCACCACCCCTAGAAAGCCAGTTCCCAGAGGGCAAATGTGAAAGGCCCTCTCACCTCTAAGCTGTCACTTCCTTTGCCACTCAGGCTCTGATAAGGGTGCTTTGATAAGGTGCTTGTGGTGCTGGAGGTATGGACCACAGAAAACCTGCACTCTGGGCTCTGTGGTGAGTACAGGGTGCTGGGGGTGATGAGGGACTCTTGTATAGTAGAGTGCTGCTCTGGGGGTCTCACGGGGAGGCGGCATTCACTGACCTGGCAGCTGCAATGGGCGGAGGCCGGCGTCCTTCTAGGGCAGCCTATGCTGTGGACCAGAGCCCCCATCTGCTCTAGTCTCTCCGGCCATCATGCATTCTCTTGTGTGGGGTCCCTCTTTCCCCCACAAGAAAGCCGCTGCTCTTTTCCTCATATCCCTGCAGCTACCCCAGTAAGGGAGGACGCTGCCAGTGGTCTTAAGGTAATGTGATGTTTACATGAGGATGGCCTCACAAGGAATCTCACGAGATTTCTCTTTCTAAAAATGTATTGATTTATTTTTGGCTGTGCTGAGTTCATCACTGGGCAGGCTGTGCTGTGCATTGTAGGTGCATTTCTGTGGTT
>SJYA01001602.1:898468-917619 GCA_006410615.1 Neotragus moschatus
GGGGTTGGGGGGGGGGGGTGGGGCTATTCTCTTGCTGGGCTGTTTCCTTCTCATAGTGGTGGCTCCTCTTGTTGCAGAGCGTGGACTCTAGGGCATGTGGGCTCAGCGGTTCTGGTGCAGGGGCTTCATTGCTTCAAGTCATGTGGAATCTTTCTGGATCAGGGATCACACCCGCATCCCCTGCACTGGCAGGCAGATTCTGACCACTGAGCCACCAGGGAAGCCCCCAGGAGATGTCTTATTCTCACTTACATCAGGACATAGTGGAAACTTCTCTCACTTAAGAGGACCATTCCCTGCATACATAATCAAGTATACAAGAAAAAAAATAAATAACCCCTGAGTTTCTATTTTCCTTCTTTATGTGGAGACTACTAATAAAATGTCACATGTATACGTTTAAGCATCTAACTGGACTATAACTAGTTGCTTTGCCATTATTCTCGTCTCCTTTAATATAGTCTGTGTCTTTTTAATTATCCCTGAACATTCTTTTCCAAAAAAGTATGTTCTCGCTCAAAGTTAATAGCCACTGCCTGGGAGAAAGTATCAAAATAAGTGAGAAGAGAGTCACTTGCATTTAAAAAGCCAGCTCCTTATCCTGGTAATCTAGGTCTTTTCTAAAAAATATTTATATTTTCTATTAAAGTGTAGCTGGTTAACAATGCTGTGATAGTTTCAGGTGGACAGCAAAGGGACTCAGCCATACATACACATGTATCCGTTCTCCCCTAGACTCCCCTGCCATCCAGGATGCCACATGACGTTGAGCAGAGCTCTCTGTGCTGTGCAGTGGGCACGTGTTCGCTATTCATTTTAAATTTAGCAGTGTGAATATGTCCATCCCAAACTCCCTTAGTCTCCCTCGCCCCCATCCTTCCCTCCTGGCAACCGTAAATTCGTTCTCTAAGTCTGTGAGTCTGCTTCTGTTTTGTGACTAAGTTCATCTGTATTATCTCTTTTCAGATTCTACATATCAAGGGTGTCATAGAACATTTCTCTTTGTCTGACTTACTGCACTCAGTATGAGTCTCTAGGCTCTTTCTAATGTGACCCTATTGCACTTTATTTGGTCAAAATATCACGGTCCATCATTAGTTCTAGTCCTCTTAGAGCAACAGAAAGAGCATGGAGGACCCAGGTTCAGACCCCAGCCCAGGATCATAGTACCTGGGTACCTTAAGGATACTGTTCAGTCTTTGCTTTCTCATCTGCAAGCTGTGGTAACATTTGGACATGTTTGGGGATGAAAGCGAGAACCTGGTATACCGTAGGCTCTCAGACTGTAGCTACTGTTGCTGTTATCGTTGCCAGCCATCCTCCTTGTTAAGCTGCCCACAAGATGGGCAGTCTGTTGCTGTGTTCAGTCCCCATCTCTGATGCCAGCTTGTGCACACTCTCCCCGAGAGCAGAGCTCTCTGCCAGCACATGATTCCTAACTCAGTGAAGGGGGACAACGTCCCAGGGGACAGTGAAGGGGGAACAGTGCCCCAGGGGACAGCTGGCAATGTCTGGAGACATTCTCTTTGTCATCACTGGGTGATGGCTACTGGCACTGAGCGGTCACTGAACATCCTGCGATACACAGGGCACGTGCCCCCGATAGAGACTGCCAGGAATGACCAGCCCAAACAGGGCACGTGCCCCCGATAAAGACTGCCAGGAATGACCAGCCCAAACTCCATCGTGCTGAGGGTGGGAAACCCTCAGAAGCACCTGGTGAGTTTCCTCCGGGTGTGGTCACCTAAGGATTCTGATACGCGCTATGGAAAAAAGGCAGAATTAAGCCAGAAGGTTTAGCATAACTTTCCCACAAGATGATAAAACCATCCAAACAGAACTGCTCTGGTTTCTCTAACCTCTACTTATGGCTCTTTCATTGGCTTAATTGTATCAGAAAATCCAGAGATTGGCTTCTAGGAATACCGCTGGCTTTGGTTGCCTCCTGTAAGGAGGTTTAGTGAAGTGAGGTGCAGAGTGGGCTGTTCCATAAAAGGGAATCTACCACCTTCTGTATTCTAAGCTCTCTGGAACCTGAGGCTGTGTCTGCAGCAGCTGTCTGCAATGCAGGGGGTGTTCATTTAAAGAGTCACTCATTGGTTGCGTGCCAAGACGCTTCAGTCCTTGTCCAAATCTTTGTGACCCCATGGACTGTAACCCGCCAGGCTCCCCTGGCCATGGGATTCTCCAGGCAAGAATACTGGAGCAAGTTGCCATTTCTTCCTCCAGGAGATCTTCCCGACCCTGGGATCAAACTCCTATCTCTTACATCACCTGCATTGGCAGGCAGGTTCTTTACGACTGCTGTGACTAATACTAATGAAATAACTCTTCATTTCACCAGTGGGAGTGGTAACATAGATTTAGTGACAGGCAATTCAGACTTTCAAAACCGCAAGCAGTGTATCTCCTGAAAGCAGTAAATAACAAAGCCAAAAGAGAAAAAGAAAAAAACTTTTCTTTCCTTTCTGAGAACATTTCCTTTCTCAGAAAAAAAAGGTGCTACAATCACTTTTTCTTGTAAAGTGGTAACTGGAAGCCACCCTTGGTCACAAGTGCTGATTCAGCTGGTCTCTAGAAGATGTTTTGTCTTAGGTGTTCACACACACACACGATTATTCTTCCCATGTGCTGAACGAACAATATTTTGCTGCTACTTGCAAGTATTTTAATTTGCAAGTGCACTTTTTTAGGTTTTTATTTTATATTGAAATATAGTTAGCAATCGGAGAAGGCAATGGCACCTCACTCCAGTACTCTTGCCTGGAAAATCCCATGGATGGAGGAGCCTGGAAGGCTGCAGTCCATGGGGTCGCTAAGAGTCAGACACGACTGAGCAACTTCACTTTCACTTTTCACTTTCATGCTTTGGAGAAGGAAATGGCAACCCATTCCGGTGTTCTTGCCTGGAGAATCCCAGGGACAAGGGAGCCTGGTGGGCTGCCGTCTATGGGGTCGCACAAAGTCGGACACAAGTGAAGGGACTTAGCAACAGCAGCAGCATAGTTAGCAATGTTGTGTTAGTTTCAGTACAGCAAAGAAGTTATACATATATCTATTCTTATTTCAAATTCTTTTCCCATTTAGGTTGTTACATAATGTTGAGCAGCATTTTCTGTGCTATACAGTAGGTCCATGTTGGCTACTCATTTTATACATAGCAGTGTGTACATGTCCATCCCAAACTCCCTAACTATCCCATTCCACATTCTTCCCCCTGGTAAGCATTAGTTTCTTCTCTAAGTCTGGGAGTCTGTTTCTGTTTTGCAAATAAGCTCATTCGTATCATTTCTTTTTAGTTCCCACACTTAAGTAACTCAGTGTAACAATCCCTGGGTTCATCCGCTTTGTTGCAAATGACACGGCTTCACTCTTTGTAACAGCTGAGTAATATTCCTTTGTGTATATATGCACCACACCTTCTTTATCCGTTCCTCTGTGCACGGACGTTTAGGTTGCTTCCATGTCTTGGCTAATGTAAACATTTCTGCAATGAACATTGGGTCTGAAAACACGGTCAGAAAAGATATATGTACCCCATTGCAAGTGTACTTTTTTTTTTCCTACAAGGAAACAGTTACTTCACTGTATCTCAGGGTTGATTTTTGTTTTAAAATGTAGTTTTCTGTCTTTTATGTAAAGTTCATCTATAAGATTCCATGCTCCTTTCCTGCTTTCTTATATGTATACACTTTAAAAAATGCAAGTTTTTTTTCCCTCTCAAACTCTTGAGAATTTACTTTGGTGGAATTATTCATTGTCCCTTCAGGTACTATCCCTTTTTGGCGTCACCATTGATGTTTCTTCTACAGCTTATAAAAATTAAACTATAAAACTATAAACTATAAAATATATATTAAACTATAAAATTTGCAAGTTAGGTAAACCTAAAATTTTTTGTAAAATCATGTCAGGTTAGGTATAAATCCTGGTTTAAAATAGAAGCATTCAGATCAACATTGTAATTTGCAAAAAAATGCATGTTTTAAGATGTACAAAGAGTTATGAATTGATTTTGTAAGCATGATTTTTCAATGGAATGGGAGAAAGCTTAGTTTTTCTTCTACTGTGTGTTCTTAAATAGCCTGCAGCCTTAGAATGAGACTTCAAATACAAACGTAGATTTCAAATATAAACCAGTTCTCTCAACAATAATTAATATAAATGACTACGTCTTAATTTTCCACCTAAATGTGTTATTTTCTTCTCCTTTATCTTTTGGAGACATTTTCATTTGTCTTCCTTTCCTGGGTCAATTTGTTGCGTACCTTTCCATCTTGTCAAGAATGCTCAAACTACCACACAATTGCACTCATCTCACATACTAGCAAAGTAATGCTCAAAATTCTCCAAGCCAGCCTTCAGCAATATGTGAACTGTGAAATTCCTGATTTCAAGCTGGTTTTAGAAAAGGCAGAGGAACCAGAGATCAAATTGCCAACATCCGCTGGATCATGGAAAAATCAAGAGAGTTCCAGAAACACATCTATTTCTGCTTTATTAACTATGCCAAAGCCTTTGACTGTGTGGATCACAATAATCTGGGGAAAATTCTGAAAGAGATGGGAATACCAGACCACCTGACCTGCCTCTTGAGAAATCTGTATGCAGGTCAGGAAGCAACAGTTAGAACTGGACATGGAACAGCAGACTGGTTCCAAATAGGAAAAGGAGTATGTCAAGGGTGTATATTGTCACCTTGCTTATTTAACTTCTATGCAGAGTACATCATGAGAAACGCTGGGTTGGAAGAAGCACAAGCTGGAATTAAGATTGCCAGGAGAAATATCAATAACCTCAGATATGCAGATGACACCACGCTTATGGCAGAAAGTGAAGAGGAACTAAAAAGCCTCTTGATGAAAGTGAAAGAGGAGAGTGAAAAAGTTGGCTTAAAGCTCAACATTCAGAAAACGAAGATCATGGCATCCGGTCCCATCACTCCATGGGAAATAGATGGGGAAACAGTGGAAACAGTGTCAGACTTTACTTTTTTGGTGCTCCAAAATCACTGCAGATGGTGACTGCAGCCATGAAATTAAAAGACGCTTACTCTTTGGAAGGAAAGTTATGACCAACCTAGATAGTATATTCAAAAGCAGAGACATTACTTTGCCAACAAAGGTCCATCTAGTCAAGGCTATGGTTTTTCCAGTAGTCATGTATGGATGTGAGAGTTGGACTGAAAGCTGAGTGCCAAAGAATTGATGCTTTTGAACTGTGGTGTTGGAGAAGACTCTTGAGAGTCCCTTGGACTGCAAGGAGATCCAACTAGTCCATTCTGAAGGAGATCAGCCCTGGGTGTTCTTTGGAAGGAATGATGCTAAAGCTGAAACTCCAATACTTTCGCCACCTCATGCGAAGAGTTGACTCATTGGAAAAGACTCTGATACTGGGAGGGATTGGGGACAGGAGAAGAAGGGGACGACCGAGGATGAGATGGCTGGATGGCATCACTGACTCGATGGGCGTGAGTCTGAGTGAACTCTGGGAGTTGATGATGGACAGGGAGGCCTGGCGTGCTGCAGTTCATGGAGTCATAAACAGTCGGACACGACTGAAGTGACTTAACAGCAGCAGCAGCCGTGGTCCTCAAACCTGGCTGCATGGAAGAACCAACCACCTGGAAAGCTTACAGGAATAAATACATAATGCCTTGCTCCTATCCCAGTTGATTCCACTGGTAGTCAGATGTGAGATCTTAGGCAGCTCTCTTAGACTATTTCCAGCTTTAAAATTCTGTGATCTGACAGAATCAGATCCATTTTGGGAAGTGTGATAAAAATCGACACGTCACAGATCTCAGATAGGATCGTTAAATTGGATGGTGATTCTCAGGGCATGTTTAATTACAGACAGCAAAAGATTTTAAAATGTACCTAACTTTTGATCCAGCAGTTCTGTTACTAGGCATCTATTCTTAACAGAAAATTTATGTGGTACCAAATATTTAGTTACAAAGATATTGACTTAAGCAGTATATAAAATAGAGAAAAGTAAAAATCAACCTAACTGGGAAGTTTTTGAATAAATTATGGTACAACACTTGAGTGGAATACTATTTATTAGATATTAGAAAATTAATTCTATAGAAAAGTATTTTGTGTCATCAGAAAATGCTCATGAAGCAAAGTTACAATTAGGTAACATAATAATTTCATTTGAGAGGTAAATCGTGTATATTTTAAATATAAGTATAATATTTGTACGATAATGGAGCAAAATGATGACAAATGGTAATCTCTAGGTGTAGGGATTAGAAGTAATTTCCATTTCTCTTCTTTTAATTTATCTGTGTTTTCTAATTTACCTGTCATTGTATTTCTTTAATTAAAAATGTGTTAGTTTCGGGGACTTCCCTGGCGGTCCAGTGGTTAGTACTTTACCTTCTAATGCAGGGGGTGTGGGCTTGATTCCTGGTTGGGGAGCTAAGACCCCATAGGCCTCGGAGTCAAAAAAACCTGAACATAAAACAGAAGCAACATTGTAAACATTTCCATAAAGACTTTAAAAATGGTCCACATTAAAAAAAAATCATAAATAAATTTTAAAAAGAGACTTCCCCAGTGCTCCAGTGGTTAAGAATCTGCCTTCCGATGAAGAGGATGCAGGTTCAATTCCCAGTCAGGGAACTAAGACCCCACATGCTGTGGGGAACTGAGCCTGTGTGTTCTAGAGCCCGTGAGCTGCAGCTAAGACCCAAGGCAGCCAAATAAGTAAATACATATTTTTTTTAATGTTAGTTTAAAGCAACTCTTCAATCTGGCTCCTTCAAGATTCACCTGTATCCTTCTCAAGGTCTGTTCTATGCCTGTTTTCCAAACTGCTGCCTGACAGTACTTAGCTACAAACCCAGGCTTACCCAGAACGCGGAGCTCAAAACAGCACCACGTGTGGGCCCCAGTCTGCGTCTTGCTGTCAGCTCAGCTCGCCCAACGATGGAGCATACAGATTTCTAGTCAAAAATCACAAGTCAAACCAGAGTGACATAAGTGCTCAGGAAATGTGTAACCATTTACACAGGGAACTAAAGAGGAGGCTCTGAGCTGGGAGCAACGCCCAGAACCGTCCCAGGCCAAAGGGCGATGGAGAAAGAGGTTCTCACCAGGTGGACACTGCGGCAGGGGTGATGGAAAGAGACACGCCACGTCGTTCCAGTACATTGCATATTCGGGGGAATTAGAAGATTCAGGTCTGAGTATCAAGTAGGAAGAGGAATATGTAAGTGTTAAAGAAGAACTCTGAGAAAATCCCAATCCTTACTGTACCTTTGAGCAAACTGGGGAAAGGAGCTTCCTCCTCTGTCCAAACTCAGACTCAGCTCAGACCAGGCAGCCTATTGGCAACTAGGGCATGGGTTAGAGTTCAGCTTCTGCATGCTTCATCAGCTGGGCATGCTTGTGCAGCCCATGTAGCGATGAAAGCGATACAAGAGGTGACTGAACAGTGCGTTTTGTGCAGGTTGTGGTTGGTGTTGGTTAGTCGCTGTCATGTCCAACTCTTGGTGACCCCATGGACTCCTCTTGCCAGGCTGGTCTATTTATGGGATACCCTAGGCAAGAATGCTGGAGTAGGTGGCTATTTCCCTCTCCAGGGGATTTTTCTAGAGGAATCGAACCTGCATTGGCAGGCAGATTCTTTACTACTGGGCCACGAGGGAAGTGCTTATTGTGCAGATAGCATGAAGGTATTTGCAGATAGGGCGGTGTGAGGAAGCAACGGATACAGGTCTTGACCATCAGCATTTGTTGATAGGTGAAGTTGTGGGAATCCCTGAGATTTGCTAGAGAAAGCAGTAAGCACAAATCTTTAGACCGGGGGTTCCCAACCTCTGGGAACTAATGCCTGATGCTCTGAGGTGGAGCCGATGTAATAAAGAGAGAAATAAAGTGCACAATAACTGTAACGTGCTTGAATCATCTGGAAACCATGTCCCCCTCCCTGGTCCATGCAAAGATTGTCTTCCACAAAACTGGTGCCAAAAAAGGTTGGGGACCGCTGCTTTAGACAATGCCGGCATTCAGCTGCAGGGGTTGGTGAGAGGACTCGGTGAAGTGCACGAGAAGAGACATCAGGGTGACGGGAGGGAGACCCAAAGGGGAATGAGTGTCACGGAGCCCGCGGGTGGAGTTTCGAAGAGGAAGTGGCCAGGGTGTGAAGTGGTCCCAGTGGAGAAGAGGATGCAAATCAGAAGTTTCTGGTTACTTTTTAACTAGCAATGCAAGCAGTCCTACAGAATCAGACCCTAAGGGTCTGAGGACTAGGTGGGCAGTGAGGGCGATGGGGGCGGGGGCAGAGGTTTCTCTAAGAACATGGGCAAGGAGAGATGGGGCAGTACTTTCATAGGAAAATGATTAATGGAAGGGAAGGCTTTAGTTATGGTGGGGAGCTCAGAGTCTTCTAGACACTGGGTGGAGGAAGCCATAGACACAGATGTAACGAGACCAAGCAGAACTCTTGAGAGGTAAGACTGTATGCAGGCTGGGAGCTGAGAGATCAACCCAAAAAGAGGCACTGTTCTTGGGAGGAAGGAGAATGTAAGTGAAGAGACTGGGGGATTTTTTAAAAACTTTTTATTTTATGTTGGAGTTTAGCTGATTAACACTGTTGTGATGGTTTCAGGTGGACAGCCAAGGGACTCAGACATACATACACATGTATCCATTTTCCCCCAAACTCCCCTCCCATCCAGGCTGACACATAACTTTGAGCAGAGCTCCCTGTGCTGTGCAGTAAGCCTGGGATATTTTGAGTTGGGAAAGAGATAGTACATCTCTTAGGGCCCCTTTTCTCAGTGGCCAGGAAATGGAACTAGTGGGTCATAGCCAGAGATTCCGTGATGGATTTGTGAGTCAAAGGAAAAGTCTGCAAGTAGCTACGGACCATAAGGGAAAGGAGTTTTGGGTGAATAGAAGGGTGGATTAGGAGTGTGGTGAGCCTCCCACTGCAGTGGGAGGAATTTGTTACTTTTGTGAGGAGAGAAACTGTTCATCCTGCTGATAAAGTGAAACTTAATGCTTATCTTAAACAGTGTTTTTCTAAGACATCAGGCAGTGCCTGGCCAGAGCAGGCATTCGGTAAATATCTGTTTAATGGATATATTCTGTGATGGCGCTCATCAGTGAAATCAGGGGAGCATTTCCAGCATTATTTAGCACCTGGTGGAGAAAACAAGATTAGGGAACCCAACCCTACTGTGCGGAGAAGGCGATGGCACTCCACTCCAGTACTTTTGCCTGGAAAATCCCATGGGCGGAGAAGCCTGGTAGGCGGCAGTCCATGGGGGTCGCTAGAGTCGGACACGACTGAGTGACTTCACTTTCACTTTTCACTTTCTTGCACTGGGGAAGGAAATGGCAACCCACTCCAGTGTTCTTGCCTGGAGAATCCCAGGGACCGGGGAGCCTGGTGGGCTGCCGTCTATGGGGTCTCACAGAGTTGGACACGACTGACGCGACTTCGCAGCAGCAGCAGCAACCCTACTGTGTGTGTGTGTTCAGTCACTCAGGCACGTCTGACTCTTTGCAACCACCTAGACTGTAGCCCGCCAGGCACCTCTGTTCATGGAATTCTCCAGGCAAGAATACTGGAGTGGGTTGCCATTCCCCTCTCCAAGGGACCTTCCCAACCCAGGGATCCAACCTACGTCTCCTGCATTGCAGGCAGATTCTTTATGATCTCAGCCACAAGGAAGATCTCTTATGCCTTAGAATAAGCAGAGGAAAAAAAGAAGGAAATTTTTTTCTGTACTTGCTTGACTTGAAGACTGAAACTTACACATACATGGTGGTACCAGAAGGTGACAGTTTCAAACCTGGTATACTGAGAAATAGTGGAGAGCCATCCCAAATCTGAGACCAAAGTCTTGTCATTGTGGTAAGAAGACCGGTGACTTTCCTTGGGGTGGGGGTCGGGGGGCTCATTTCAGGGGCCAAGCTACTTTCTCTGCGAGCTTTTTCCTCTTCCAGAGCAGAAACCCTCTGAAAGAATGATTCAGGAGGCTGGTGAATCTGTGACATCTCTGTGGGGCCACTGGCCCTGGGAACTTGTGTGAGAATAAGTCAGGTCTGGCTGGTGGAACCATGCTTTGGGGACCAACGGCAGGGCTGCCTTGATGGAAACTCAGAGTTTTGAAGGTCATCCATGGGTGATCTCTGGGCAGCCTTAGAAACCACATCCATCTCCGAATGAGACATAACTGTAAAATCAAGGAACCGCTTTGCTCCACGCCCACAGATCAAGCTGGGCTTGGACTGCGGCCACTTTGCGACCTGAGCCTTTCGCACTGGGCAGCACATGGCCACATCTGTGTCAGTCAGCTCGAGCTCTGTGACAAAATACCACAGATCAGGGGGTTCAGAAAACAGGAGCTGATTTTCTCACAGTTCTGGGAACTGCAAGTCCAAGGTCAAGGTGCTGGTAGGGTCAGTTTCTCTGAAGGCCTCTCTCCGTGGCGTGCAGACAGCCGCCTTCTCCCTGCATCCCCTGGGTCCTCCACAGCCTTTCCTCTGTGTGGATTTGCCCCTGGCATCTCTCTTCCGGCAGGGACCCCAATCATATGGGGTTAGTGTCTGGCCATGTGATCTCATTTAACCTTATCTCCCCGTGAAGGCTTTAACTCTCAAGACAGTCACATTCCAAGGTATACTGGGGGAGGAGGTGAGGACACCAACCTATGAATTTTGGTGGGGTGGGGGGACACAATTCAGCCAGAATACCACCCACAGTGAAATCCAGAGTGTGGGCTTACATTTAGTCCAAGTGTGTGCTCAGTCACTCAGTCGTGTCTGACCCTTTACAACCCTATGGACTGGAGCCCACCAGGTTCCTCTGTCCATGGGATCTCCCAGGCAAGAATACTGGGTTGCCATGTCCTTCTCCAGGAAGATTCCTGACCCAGGGATAGAACCTGTGTCTCCTGCATTGGCAGGCAGATTCTTTCCTGCTGAGCCACCTGGGAAGCCCAAATATCCTTTTTACACATATGTTTACTAACATATGTGATTTTTTTTTAAAAAGCACATTTTTGAAATATTAACTTTTAAAAAGAATATATATCATAAAGTGCCCTGTAGAAAAGTGTTTCAGTTCAGTTCAGTTTAGTCACTCAGTCGTGTCCGACTCTTTCCAACCCCATGAATCGCAGCACAGGCCTCCCTGTCCATCACCAACTCCCAGAGTTCACTCAGACTCAAGTCCATCGAGTCAGTGATGCCATCCAGCCATCTCATCCTCTGTCGTCCCCTTCTCCTCCTGCCCCCAACCCCTCCCAGCATCACAGTCTTTTCCAATGAGTCAACTCTGAGGTGGCCAAAGTACTGGAGCTTCAGCTTTAGCATCATTCCTTCCAAAGAAATCCCAGGGCTGATGTCCTTCAGAATGGACTGGTTAGATCTCCTTGCAGTCCAAGGGACTCTCAAGAGTCTTCTCCAACACCACAGTTCAAAAGCATCGATTCTTTGGTGCTCAGCCTTCTCCACAGTCCAACTCTCACATCCATACATGACCACAGGAAAATCTATTGACTTATAATTCCTAGAGTAGTAAATATACAACATCATCATGAAAAGGAAATCTTGTTACTCAGTTGGCTAAAGAGATATCTCCTTTGAACTTACATGTCTTTGTTTACTTATGAGACAGTCGTGCCTAAGTTTGTTGATTTCTGTATTTCCTCTTTTGCTGATGGCCTGTTTGTAATCTGTGCTCATTTTTGTATTGTGGTATTATTAATCTTTTGGTAGTGGTGGTGGTTTGTTTAGTCTCTAAGCTGTTTCTGATTCTTTTGTGACCCCATGGACTGCAGCCTGCCAGGCTCCTCTGTCCATGGAATTTCCTAGGAAAGAATACTGGAGTGGGTTGCCATTTCCTCCATATTAATCTTCTACTTATCAAATTATAATAATTCTTCCAAGTGAATCATATGTTGCTTATTTTATTTGTAAATTTCGTTTGGGTTATTCTTTTTATTGGAGAAGGCAATGGCACCCCACTCCAGTACTCTTGCCTGGAAAATCCCACGGACAGAGGAGCCTGGTAGGCTGCAGTCCATGGGGGCACTGAGGGTCAGACACGACTGAGCGACTTCACTTTCACTTTCCACTTTCATGCACTGGAGAAGGAAATGGCACCCCACTCCAGAGTTCTTGCCTGGAGAATCCCAGGGACGGGGGAGCCTGGTGGGCTGCCGTCTATGAGGTCGCACAGAGTCGGACACGACTGAAGCGACTTAGCAGCAGCAGCATTCTTTTTATGTGTGCGAATTTAATTTTTTTAATTTTCTTTAAGGGGATAGAATCAAATATAGTAGTCTTTTATTTATAGTGTCTGCCTTTGTTTTTATGCCTATAAATACTTGGTCTATTCCAAAAGGAGCCCAAACCTAGTACTCACTGACAGCCTTGAGGGATGGGTTGGGGAGGGAGGTGGGAGGGAGCTTTAAGAGGGGAATGACACGTGTATACCTATGGCTGATTCATATTGATAAACGGTGGAAACCATCACAATATTGTAAAGTAACTATCCTCCAATCGAAAATAAAATCAAAGACTGTAAGAAAAAAAAAAAAGAGAAGTGGGAAAAGAAAGAAAGAAGAGAGTGTGGGCTTAAGCAGCCAAGTGGCGCAGTGGAAAGTCCTGGCCCCCTAACCTCAAGGTTGTAGGCTGCAAAGCGCCTTCGCCAATGGTTCTGTCCCCCCTTGAGGACATTATGCTCAGTGAAACAAGCAGTGATACAAAGGGGCAAAACAGTATATGAGGCCCCCAGGGAAGTCATATTCATAGAGACGGAAAGTAAAAGGGTGGGTGCCAGGGAGGGGCTGGGGAGCTTTTATTTAATGGTGCAGAGTTTCAGGTTTTTAAAATTATTCACTTGTTTCTGTTTTTTGNAAGAGCTGACTCATTGGAAAAGACTCTGATGCTGGGAGGGATTGGAGGCAAGGGGAAAACAGAGGATGAAGTGGCTAGATGGCATCACCGACTCGACGGACAAGTCGGTGTGAACTCTGGGAGTGAACTCCCGGGAGTTGCACAGGGAGGACTGGCGTGCTGTGATTCATAGGGTCGCAAAGAGTCAGACACAACTGAGTGACTGAACTGAACTGAATAATATTTTAGAAATAACTGAAATAGGAAAGATTTTATGGTAAGCCCACCATAGATAAATAAAAGGTACAACTTCTCAGCTACTTCTGGAATAAAAAAAAAATATTTTTAACCTTTATTGGAATCTCAGTTTTGCATAAAGATAAGAATTTAAAAGAAGAAAAACAAATAACAAACCTTGCAGATGTAAAAACAGCCATCTTGCATCTAATTCTGAGACCACCATTTACCAAATGGATTTTATTTCTCACAGCCACAGTTGTAAAGCTCCAGTGGATGAAGCTGAAGACCCATCAGGTTAGTTAACTTGCTGCAAGTTACTAAGGCATCAAAGGCTAAGTCAAAATTCATGTTCAGGGTTGGAAGGGGATAAATTAAGAGATGAGATTAACATAGACACACTTCTATAATATATAATAGGATTCTCATTTGGCTCAGTTATATAAGAATCCACTTGCAATGTAGGAGATGTGGGTTTCATCCCTGGGTCAGGAAGATCCCCAGGAGGAGGAAATGCCAACCCATTTTAGCATTCTTACCTGGAATATTCCATTGACAGAGGAGCTGGGCAGGCTACAGTCCATGGAGTCACAAAGGGTTAGACACTACTCAATGACTAAACAACACAAATATAAATATATATATTAATATGTATATATAAAGTAGATAACCAACAAAGACCTACTGTATAGTATGGAAACTATACTCAATATTTTCTAATAACTTATAAGGGAAAATAATTTGAAAAATAATTTGTATGTATATACATACATAACATAATCTATATACTCCTGAAAGTAACATGACATTGTAAATCAACTATACTTCAATTAAAAAAAAAAACATAGATTTAAAAAAAATTCAATTCTAATACACTCCAAGAGCCAAACTACTTCCATAATTACATGCTATTGTTTTTTCACAGACTGTTACTGTGTAGGAAACCTTACCAAATGTGCTATATATTGGGAAAGTAGAGTGAAAGCAAATAATAGTAAAATGATTGATTGGTAATAAAATTATTGGAGATCCATTCTAAAGACTTGACTTCTCTTTCTTGAAAAGTCTGCCTACTAAAAAAGGGAAATGAGAAGAAAATGCCTAAAACTGACCTAAATATAGAACTGCTTTTCAAAGACAAAAGGGTAACGTGTTTATCAGTTGCCTTGTCAAAGAAAAAATAAAGTCATACTTGACCTTTGTTTAGGAAACAATTCTGTTCCTTTCCGTAAAATAACTTCTTATTCTTCCTCTTTGTGTTACTCCTTTTAAATTATATTCCATATTAAAGGTTAAACATTTTCTGCCCATACAATACAGCTATAATTTACAGCACACTAGTATACTTTTATATTTATATTTTGCTTTATATAGCATATTCCTAGCTTAGGATCTATTATTACTTCTAGCAAAATTGAAATGAGAGCATTAGAAGTTTGAATTTAGTGAAGTGTGAGACCCGTAAGGCCTTTACAATGCTTTCTTAAAAAGCTAATCCCATATAGAATTGGATTTCTCCAATGCCCTTGAGGATGTGTGTTTTTTGTATTTCAAGTAATCTAATTCATGGCTCTTGTTTATATATAAAAGTGGGGTACATTACATGGTTATTTCCATCTGCCTTATTTAAAATAAAAGACAGTTTTCTTTATTTTTTGTTAAAATAGCATATGCATGCCTCATTCATATTAAATATATTGAAATGTAAGCCTTTTTCACAACCAGTTTCTATTTTTTTCTAAGCATTCTGAATGGAGTAATATTATCATATTTATCCCTAGTTCTACCTCCTAGGCTAAATTCCTAAATATGGGAATTTATCCATTATTCTACCTCTTAGACTTGGTTTCTTAGTTTTAGGAATATCTTCTAACTTATAATAATTAATCATAGATTTAGATAAAAATCAGCAGGGCATAAAGTAACAAGAATACCTTCCTCAAGTATATAATCATAATATACAATTACATATATAATATACAATTGTGCACATAATATACAAATTGATTTTAATTAATTTCTTATAAAATTCATATTTCAGAATTTATTCTCTACAATACTATGTGATGAGATTACAAAGAATATAGATTAAATAAGATTTAGGCCAGGAGAATGCCACCCAAACCCACATAAGTCTTCATAAGTTTAACATAATATGGCTGAAGTACTCATACTCTTNGAATATATTCTAACTTATAATAATTAATCATAGATTTAGATAAAAAATCAGCAGGGCATAAAGTAACAAGAATACCTTCCTCAAGTATATAATCATAATATACAATTACATATATAATATACAATTGTGCACATAATATACAAATTGATTTTAATTAATTTCTTATAAAATTCATATTTCAGAATTTATTCTCTACAATACTATGTGATGAGATTACAAAGAATATAGATTAAATAAGATTTAGGCCAGGAGAATGCCACCCAAACCCACATAAGTCTTCATAAGTTTAACATAATATGGCTGAAGTACTCATACTCTTCTTATTGTCTGAGAATAAATAAATGTGTCCTTGAAGTAGCATCTTATCTTTTTCTCCAATACTATACGTTTGAAGTTTATGCAATTCTCCTGTCTTTTATATTGTATTCTATATCTGTGTTTCCCAGATTCTTTTACTTGCAGTTTTGATGAATCCCTCATAAATTGTGTCCAGGAAAGTTAAATTGACAGTTAATAAAATTTAAAATTATTGTCAAATTCCTATTCTAGTCTCATGAAATTTGGATAATTTTTAAAAACTGTTTATGGATGAAAATACCAATATTTTAAAGCATAAACACCATGTGGAAATAAGAGTTTTATTTTCTTAAAATGACTTTAAATAGGATCCTGCTTGAATTCACCCAGATCAAAGGTTTTGTAATGGAAGACGTTGTAAAGTTGTATGAAATAGTCAGTTGTCATTTTTAGAGTACCCTTTCAAGTAGAGGGTTAACAGGGAAAAAAATTCAAAGTTTCATTTTTCTGACAGACTGAAACAAATTAAATATGTTTTTCTGAATGTACAATATGGAAGTGTGTTCTCATAAAAACATAGTTAAAAGGCTGGGAAGTTGGCATGTCTTACTGAAGGATAGATATTCTGAGACACCAGGTACTGGGCAGAGGGCAGGAAATTAAAAGATAATGAGATTGCACAAGTGGAAGTCATAGCGATGCCAAGGGAACACTTTAACATATACTTTCCCCTGAGAGTTGAAGACCGTCTGGCAGGTCATCAGATCTCCTCTTGGCCTCTAACTCTACTGGAAGAAAAAGTGAACAGTTTGGGGGGTTCACATTTCAGTACCTAGGTCAATAAGATTAAGACAAAATTATACCTTCAGGAGGACAGGTGCCATGAGGAGACACTTGGGATGTCAGAGGAATGATCATGAGAACATCAGCACATGACATTACATCATTTCTTCTTTAAAACATCTCTCCAGGGATTCTAATTAATAAGGTAGTTTAGAGTTTCTTTTTTGGTATTTTTAATTTATATTTAGTTTCCTGAATTTAAGGGCAGAAAAAAATACCCAGAACTGGGTAGAGGGCATGGTGTAACTGAGTGTGCTGTGCTCTGTGTGCTAAATCACTTCAGTTGTGTCTGACTCTGCACTCTTGGTGACACTATGGACCGTAGCCAGCCAAGCTCTTCTGTCTATGGGACTCTCCAGGCAAGAATCCTGGAGTAGGTTTCCATGTCCTCCTCCAGGGGATTGTCCTGATCCAGGGGTTAAACTCAAGTCTCTTACATCTCCTGCTTTGGCAAGTGGGTTCTTTACCACGGTGCCACCTGGGAAGCCCAGTGTAACTGAGAGGGGTGATGAAAACTGACAAGGGAAAATGAGTTGAAGGAGGGAGGTGCAAAAACCAAGTAGGAGAAGAAATGAGCCATGAGTCCAGGCTAACGATGGGGTATGGTAGGCGATTATTAGAACACAGTTAGGCTTTTGTACTCAAAGAAATACAAGAGAATGATCAAAATTCATTGGTTCAGATCATCAGAAGATAACAAGTCCAGCTCTAAGCCTAAGTACGTCTAGCTGCAAGCATCCAGGTAGGAGGGCTCCCAAGACCAGATGGAATGGAGAAGGTCATAAAGATCATTGGGGCTCACAAACTCAAACAATTGAAAGAAAGTTTCTGCAAGGATTATCATTGACTATATTGTGAGAATAACTTAGAACAGGATTTAACAGATGAAGGAGGTAACATTAGTCTAATTAATTAATTAAATATTAATTCTTACCAGTCAGTCACTCTTTTTCATAAATAACTTTAATTATGTAGCAGCCATACCTACCAAGCAAATCACTTCCAGTTTTTAGTTTTTCTGAATGTTGGAGAGCTCTTGACTATATTAAGAAGGGATTTTATTGCTGGAAAAATAGTTTTGGTCTATAATTATTACCATATTGATATATTAACAAATCAAAAACTGTGTTAAATGATTGCATATATCTGTGGGAACAGATTGGTTCTACAAAGGGGGAGGTCCTGGCATAAGGGAGTAAGGACCCCTTTCTTGGGAGAGGTAGTAAAAGGAAATGAGCCTCCCCCCAGCTCCTGATCCCTAATTAAGTGCTTTCCTCTCAACAAATGTTTTATTTAGTCTTCATACTTGATTTAATCTCATAGAATCAAGAGCAAACAGTGCAGAGACCCAGCCAGCCCTTTAGCTATACGGATTTCTCAGCATAAAATGAAAAGTCCAAATGTGCTTTTGGTAGGTAACCATCCTTGATCTAAAATAGCACCATCATGCAGGAAGGTACACATTACTGCTTCTGAATATTACGACTGATTTAAAATGTAAAGCGAGTTGCCCCACCACAGATGGGAATCACTGACACTCAGAGTGGCTAAGTGGTGTACTCCTTGTTGGCTAAACTGCCGGAGGAACACAGGATGTAAGATTTGCTGGCCTTCCATGCTCCTGTGACATTTCATCACCTGCTTTTGAGAAATATTCTCTTCTTCTTGTCTCATCCTTCAATTTGTCTCTTCTTTATTCATACAGTCTCTATACTATCTTCTTCATCATGTACCCCTTTTCTATAGTTTGCATCTCTTGCTTTCCATCACAAATGGAATAACAAGAGTCTCTCAATCACTGCTGAAGAGCCTGTGGCACCCAGGAGATTAGGGTGGCTCAGATGCTCAAGGCTGTATTTGCAGAATCTTAGGAAACACAAGTGTATACTTGTAAATGGATATAATTAAGCAAAGATATTTGACTGCTTGCAAATATTTTTATATCCTTGTGTATTCAATGTGCTTATAAATGGAAATATTTGTTCTGGTCCAATTGTTTTCTTGTCAGATTCCAACATGATTGCATTCTCAGCTAAGGGCTCAAAAGACATCAAATCCATATCCACATGTATTTTATGTTTTAGGTAATTGATTTTCTTAATGTTTATCACTGTTCAGTTAAGAAGTTTTGATGATCATTTTAGTCTATGGAATTAATTTAAGACCTTGTGGAATTTTCTAAGATTGAAAATTTTGATCAGTTTCTGTTGTGTTTCATTCTTCCTTTTCTGCCTAAATTTATTTTCTTTAGTCTTTCTAGGTCATTGAAAGTCCATTGGGGATTAGCTTTACAAATTTTACATGTGAAAATATCAGTTCAGTTCAATTCAGTTGCTCAGTCATGTCCGACTCTTTGCGACCCCATGAATTGCAGCACACCAGGACTCCCTGTCCATCACCAACTCCCGGAGTTCACTCAGACTCACACTCATAGGGTCAGTGATGCCATCCAGCCATCTCATCCTCAGTCGTCCCCTTTTCCTCCTGCCCCCAATCCCTCCCAGCATCAGAGTCTTTTCCAATGAGTCAACTCTTCACATGAGGTGGCCAAAGTACTGGAGTTTCAGCTTTAGCATCATTCCTTCCAAAGAAATCCCAGGGCTGATCTCCTTCAGAATGGACTGGTTCGATCTCCTTGCAGTCCAAGGGACTCTCAAGAGTCTTCTCCAACACCACAGTTCAAAAGCATCGATTCTTTGGTGCTCAGCCTTCTTCACATTCCAACTCTC
>SJYA01001602.1:917676-929417 GCA_006410615.1 Neotragus moschatus
CAGGGCTGATGTCCTTCAGAATGGACTGGTTAGATCTCCTTGCAGTCCAAGGGACTCTCAAGAGTCTTCTCCAACACCACAGTTCAAAAGCATCGATTCTTTGGTGCTCAGCCTTCTCCACAGTCCAACTCTCACATCCATACATGACCACAGGAAAATCTATTGACTTATAATTCCTAGAGTAGTAAATATACAACATCATCATGAAAAGGAAATCTTGTTACTCAGTTGGCTAAAGAGATATCTCCTTTGAACTTACATGTCTTTGTTTACTTATGAGACAGTCGTGCCTAAGTTTGTTGATTTCTGTATTTCCTCTTTTGCTGATGGCCTGTTTGTAATCTGTGCTCATTTTTGTATTGTGGTATTATTAATCTTTTGGTAGTGGTGGTGGTTTGTTTAGTCTCTAAGCTGTTTCTGATTCTTTTGTGACCCCATGGACTGCAGCCTGCCAGGCTCCTCTGTCCATGGAATTTCCTAGGAAAGAATACTGGAGTGGGTTGCCATTTCCTCCATATTAATCTTCTACTTATCAAATTATAATAATTCTTCCAAGTGAATCATATGTTGCTTATTTTATTTGTAAATTTCGTTTGGGTTATTCTTTTTATTGGAGAAGGCAATGGCACCCCACTCCAGTACTCTTGCCTGGAAAATCCCACGGACAGAGGAGCCTGGTAGGCTGCAGTCCATGGGGGCACTGAGGGTCAGACACGACTGAGCGACTTCACTTTCACTTTCCACTTTCATGCACTGGAGAAGGAAATGGCACCCCACTCCAGAGTTCTTGCCTGGAGAATCCCAGGGACGGGGGAGCCTGGTGGGCTGCCGTCTATGAGGTCGCACAGAGTCGGACACGACTGAAGCGACTTAGCAGCAGCAGCATTCTTTTTATGTGTGCGAATTTAATTTTTTTAATTTTCTTTAAGGGGATAGAATCAAATATAGTAGTCTTTTATTTATAGTGTCTGCCTTTGTTTTTATGCCTATAAATACTTGGTCTATTCCAAAAGGAGCCCAAACCTAGTACTCACTGACAGCCTTGAGGGATGGGTTGGGGAGGGAGGTGGGAGGGAGCTTTAAGAGGGGAATGACACGTGTATACCTATGGCTGATTCATATTGATAAACGGTGGAAACCATCACAATATTGTAAAGTAACTATCCTCCAATCGAAAATAAAATCAAAGACTGTAAGAAAAAAAAAAAAGAGAAGTGGGAAAAGAAAGAAAGAAGAGAGTGTGGGCTTAAGCAGCCAAGTGGCGCAGTGGAAAGTCCTGGCCCCCTAACCTCAAGGTTGTAGGCTGCAAAGCGCCTTCGCCAATGGTTCTGTCCCCCCTTGAGGACATTATGCTCAGTGAAACAAGCAGTGATACAAAGGGGCAAAACAGTATATGAGGCCCCCAGGGAAGTCATATTCATAGAGACGGAAAGTAAAAGGGTGGGTGCCAGGGAGGGGCTGGGGAGCTTTTATTTAATGGTGCAGAGTTTCAGGTTTTTAAAATTATTCACTTGTTTCTGTTTTTTGCTGTGCTTGGTCTTCGTTGCTGTGTGAGGTTTTCCTCTAGTTGCAGCCAGCGGGGACTACTCTCTGGCTGTGCTGCTCAGGCTTCTCACTGTGGTGGCTTCTCTCGTTGCAGAGGACAGGCTCTAGAGTCTGCAGGCTTCAGGAGTCGCAGCTCCCAGGCTGCAGAGCACAGGCTCCGTAGCTGTGGTGCACGGGCTTAGTTGCCCTGCTGCATGTGGGATCTTCCTGGACCAGGGATCAAACCTGTGTCCCCTGCATTGGCAGGTGGATTCTCGACCACTGCACCACCAGGGAAGTCCCCGGAGTTCCAGTTTTGCCAGATGAAAACAGTCCTGGAGACGGATGCTGGGGCTGATGGTACCACACGTGAAAGCGCTTAATGCCGCAGAACCTACACTAAAAGATGAATAACGCAGTCAGTTTTACGTTGTGTGTATTTGATCACAATAATAAGAAAGAGTGGGCTGAGGCAGGAGGCCTGAGTCTCAGCCCCTGCTCCCCTAACCCCACCCCACGCCATTATTTTATTTCATTAGGGTGCAGGTTTTTGACCTGCAGAATGGGAGTGATGTTTCTTATTATGTGATCAAAGGGGACAGTGAGGCTAACGTCCTTGGCAAAGCCTTTGACCCGCAATGAGAGCTCAGCCCAGGAGACGTAAGAACAGTAACAGCGTTTGGAGGACAGAAAGTGTCACCTTCTGGTGGCCAGTGGTGTTTCCCTTTGGAGGGACTTGTTTGTGGATAGAGTTGCAGGAGCTGAGCAGCCTGCCTGGGCTCAGAGAACTAAGGGGGCTCCTTATCACATTGGAGCCTCTAGATCTGGAAAACTCCCCACCCAATTGTCAAAGGAGTCCTATTTCCAGCACTCTTGAAAGAATCCGTTGCTTTGTCACACATGCAGCAATCAAGCAAATGCGTGAAGAATCTGCCAGAGCCTGGGGGATGGGCCAGCTGTCGCCTTCTCTCTGAGCTCTGGCCTCCACCTCTGCCCAGCTGGGTCCTCGCTCAGACCACACTGGCTGCCTGGCCAGTCCTGAGGCAATAGCCGTACATGAAGCCTTGGCCTTGTGCCAGGATACGCGTGACCCTTCCCAGACAGGGCCCAGTGAGGCTCCCCGACCCCGGCTGCCCCCCTGCCACACCGTGAGGGTCCACTTCCTGAGCCCTGAGCTGCTGGCTGTCACCCTCACCCCACCCACAGCCTCCTAACAGCTAGTCCAGGCCCTAGCTGCTGCTGCTAAGTCACGACTCTTCCTGACCCCAGGGACTGCAGCCCAGCAGGCTCCTCCATCCATGGGATTTTCCAGGCAAGAGTACTGGAGTGGGGTGCCATTGCCTTCTCCACCACTGGGTACTAGAGGAGTGATGTCTGTATTTGGGTGTTGAGCAGAATTTAGCACCCGTGGTGAACTTCCTCATCCTTCGCATCTCCAGGCTCTCCTGTAGGGGTCCGGTGGACCTGGTCTACACCAAAGCTTCAGGATTATTGCCCCCAGGGGAGCCCTTCCTGGGTAAGAGAAGGAGGCTGAATTGCAAAGCTAGGCTGTTCTGAGAGCCAAAGTGCCCTGGAGCATATCCTGGGTCCAGGTGCCACAGTGAGAAGCCCAAGTGAGCCCCGGCCTCTTTCAGACCAGCTCAGCCTGGCAGAGGCTGCATTCCCTGGCCCCCAACAAGTGCTCCTGCCCACGGAACCTCCTGTCCACATCCAGGGCTGCACTGTGTCCAGCTCGCTAGTTGCACACTGGTTGGTTCATGGGAATCTCCGGTTTTTGCCTTTTGCGCGCTGCTCACCCTGCCATCTCTCACCTATCAATCTCTTTATGCTTTCTGATATTGCTGGTTTGACCGCTTAACTCACATTTTTCCTTAGCATCCTTTTGAGCTGGGTATCTTGGCCAGGACCGACAATGTGACTGCTTTGGGGACATTGTAAAAGGTCCTTTGTGGTGGTGGTTGTTCAGTCGCTCAGTCGTGTCTGACTGCGACCCCGTGATTGCAACATACCAGGCTTCCCTGTCCTTCACCATCTCCCAGAGTTTGTTCAAACTCATGTCCATTGATTCAGTGATGCCATCCAACCACCTCATCCTCTATCGCCCACTTCTCCTTCTGCCCTCAATCTTTCCCAGCATCAGGGTCTTTTCCAGTGAGTCGGCTCTTCACATCAGGTGCCCAAAGTATTGGCGCTTCAGCTTCCGCATCAGTCCTTCCAGTGAATATTCAAGGTTGATTCCCTTTAGGATTGACTGGTTTGATCCCCTTGCAGTCCAAGGGACTCTCAAGGATCTTCTCCAGCACCACAGCTCAAAAGCATCAATTCTTTGGGACTGATTCCCCAAAGCACATGCCTGTGCCCTGAAAGACCCTGTACCATGTGGAATATTCATCTTTCTCTCCATTTCCTTTCCAGTCTCTGCTCCATTTCTTTCTTCTTCTTTATAGCAAAATTCCCTAGAGTAGTTCTATATCCTTACTGTCTTCATTTCCCTTTCTCTCTCTCTTTTTTTTTTTTTAAAGAATGTATCTCTGTTTTTTAATTTAATTAAAAACTTTTTTGGTGACAACACCTCATGGCATGCAGAGTCCTAGGTCTCCTACCAGAGGTGGAACCTGGGCCCCCTGCATGGGAAGCATGGAGTCTTAACCACTGGATCACCAGGGAAGTCCCTCCCACTCTTTCCTGAAATAGTCTAAATATTAATAGATTTTCATACCTACTATTTTATAAACACTAGCTTCTCAATATGGTCGTGGTGTCTGTATTATTAAGGCAGTGGTTTCTTCTCCCCCAGTCCTCATCCTATTGGAACTGCCAGCATCAGTGGCTCAGTGAATCATTCCTCCCTCTTTGAAACATTTCTCACTTGGTTTTTAGACTCCAGACACCCCTGGTTTTCTTCCCGTCTAACTTTTCTTTCTCTGTCTCCATTGATGCCTCTTTTTCTACCCTGTCTCTCGGGATAGGAGGGACCCAGGGCTCATCTGATCTTTTTCTCTATCTGAGGATCTGAGCTAGTCTCATGATTTCTCTCTCTCTCTTTCTCTCTGGAGATAAGAACAGTTAACATGAGATCTACCCTCTTACAGTACTGTGAACTGTAGATACAACGTTTCACAGCAGGTCTCTGGAACTTATCCATCGTATGTAACTGAAGCTTCAGATCCATCAACCAGCCTATCATTTCCCCATCTTCCCAGCCCCTGGCAACCACCATCCTACCTTCTGTTTCTAGGAGTTTGACTATGTTAACAGTGGAATCTTTGCAGGGTTTGTTCTCCTCTGATTGGTTTATTTCACTTCCCATAATGTCCTCCAGGTTCATCTGTGTGGTCACATATGCCAGGATCTCCCTGTATTTTTGAAACTGAATCATATTCCATCATCAGATGTATAAGCCGCATTTTCGTCCTCAGTTGATTTGTTAGTGAGTATTTGGCTTGTTTCCATTTCTTCACTGTGATGAATAATGCTGCAGTGAACATGGGAGTGAACAGGATCTTTTAAACATCCTGATTCTGATGCTCTTGAATATATACCCCAAAGCATGGTTGATGGATTATATGGTAGACAAGTGGGACTACATCAAGTTAAAACCTTCTGCAGAGCAAAAGAGACAGTCAACAGAATGGAAAGGCAATCTATGGAACAGGAGAAACAAGTTGAAAACCATATATCTGATAAGGAGGCAATATCCAGAATATACAAGGAACTCCAAGGGCTAATGTTCCATTGTTAGTGGATGATCTATCTTCACCCTTAAATTCTTTTTTGCTTCTTGGCTATCTTGGGTCTTCATTGCAGCACTTTGTTGCAACATGTGAGCTTCTCTGGTTGCCCGTCAACATGTCTGATCTTAGTTCCCCAACCAGGAATCAAACCTGTATCCCCTGCAGTAGAAGGCAGATTTTTAACCACTGGACCACCAAGGAATTCCCAGATTCTTCAGAGAACATTCTTTGTAGTTCCTGGACTTAACTGAGACCTGATGCTCCTCTGAGGATGCCAAGTCTCCGGTGAGGTTTGCTTTGTCTCTCTTTTTTGTGTCTCTGAGAGGAGGAGCCAGTGGTCTTTGCATTCACTGACATTTCCTAACAGACACACATCAAACTGACTCAGTGTTCTCACTTCTCCTGGCATTTCCTTTCAACTCACTGTTCTGCCCATGCCACCCTCAACAATTCTGAGGTCTGAAAGACATCATTAGTGCCTGCCCTGGTTTCTTGATGGGAACTTCTCCTTCCTTCTCCATCTTATCCATCTTTTACTTCCCTGTGTGGGTACCAAGCCCCCAAGGAGTCATGCTTCCCAGGGCTCCTTCCTTGTCCCTATGGTTCTTGCTCTTGTTTTTTGTCCCAAATGATCTCAATCATTCCCATGGCTTGACTACAAATTGGAAACTGACAAATCCCCAATTATTTGGGGATTTGGATGGAACCCATAATTTTACCAAAATATTTCTAACAGCTTAATGTCAAGACAGTCCTTCAAAATTCGTTTATCCAGAGTTGAACCCAGGACTTCCCAGTTGGCTCAGTGGTAAAAAAAAAAAAAAAAAAAAAAAAAAAACCACCTGCCAGTGCAGAAGGTGTGGGTTTGATTTCTGGGTTGGGAAGATTCCCTGAGAAGGAAATGGCAACCCACTCCAGTATATTTGCCTGGGAAATCCCATGGACAGAGGAGCCTGGTGGGCTACAGTCCATGAGGTCACAGAGTCAGACATGATTTAGTGAGTAAACAACAACCACAGAGACTGACCCACCACTGCTTTCCTGTGAACTCTTCCTCTTCCAGTGTTTGGTATGTCTGTGAACACTTGTCCAACACCCACCTTACTTGTGAGGTGTCCCCCATACTCCTTCCCCTTTTTCCCCTCCCAAATGCAAAGTGCCTTGACAAATCTAATCAATTCTACTCTTAAACACAGGCATACACTTTTTTCTTCCTTCCTACTCAATTCTAACATCTGTTTTCTAAACTCAAGCCCTTTCCATCTCTTGGTAGGATTCTTGCAGGAGGCTTCCAACTGGTGTCTTCTCATCTTCTGGTTGGTCACCTCTCATCTTCTAGGCTGTTAGCATAAGGATTTAGAAACAAAACTGACTCTTGTTTTTCATGATAATGAATGTTGGGATTCATAGAGCACTATGGTATAATGATGAGGGCCCTTCCCTATTTCTCCTTTGTCTATATCTCTTCTCTCTATACAACTCCCTCCCATCAACCTTAATGACTTGGATCAATATTTCATCCCTCAGATATTCTTCCAAGTTTTTCCACAAACAATGCCATGGATATGCGTTTTCTGAAAGATGGTTTAGATGAAATTAAAAGAAAAGAGCTTAAATTTCATGTTTTAGTTCTCTGAATTTTGTGTTCTCCCTTTAAAGAGGGGTGTGCCATACCCAAATATGCTCGGATCTGAGGTGGGGATCCTGACCTGCATGAATGCTCAATTTCTATCTTCTTACTTTCCAACACCCTGTTCTCCTGAGGCCCATGGTCTATGAATTATGTTGCATTTCTAATCACTTATTTTCAACACATGTCTGCATGATTAGTGGCTAAGTTGTGTCCAGCTCTTTGCGACCCCATGGACTGTGGCCCGCCGGCCTCCTCTCTTCGTGGAATTCTCCACGTTCCTTCTCCAATTTTCAACATGTAGTTGAGGTGTTTTGTCCTTTTATCAAAAAATATGATAATTCATCTAGTTTTAAAAGGATAAACTAAAAATTAATTAACATTTTGTAAGTAATTATCTGTAACGTCACCTTTGCTTTGTCCTTTATTCTAAATATATAAACTATCTCATAGTCTCTTACAGTATCGGATCAATGCATTCTTTATTTTTAAGTGTTCTTGTTCAAGAAAAGTCAGAGAATGCTGACCTTGAGAATTCTGAGGTCTTCTGTCATTTCCAGAAATGTGTTGACTTTCAAAAGCGTTTCTTTAATAGTCTGTTCAGGTGGTCAAGTGATATTTTTACTTCTCTAAACACAGACATTTATTTTCAGACACCTTATTTGTCTCTTTGAATGATGTCAATACACCTCTCTTGGCATGGAAAGTTCTAGAAAGCAGGAAGTTTACGTATTGTTTAATCTCATATTATGTCTAGATCAATGATCTGTTCAGGGCTGCTGGGCGTCATTTACAAACGCAAGACAAAGATGTTGCAAAAGCATTTGTTTCTGCTAACATGACTGATTAGACCACACGCCACATCCCTGTCCTTAGCCAAAGCCTCCCACCTGAAACACAGAGGTGGATGAGCAACATAAAGTTGTGGAAGACAGAATCATGGTAAGAGCAGGTGAAGGGGGCCACTTGACTGAACATTGGATTTTGGCTTTCCCACTTACCGACTATGTGACTGGTACTCCTCTCTGCCTTGGTTTCCTATACCACAAGGGTGCTGCTGCCGCTGCTGCCGCTTCAGTCATGTCCAACTCTTAGCGACCCCACGGATGGCAGCCCACCAGGCTCCCCCGTCCCTGGGATTCTCCAGGCAAGAACACTGGAGTGGGTGGCCATTTCCTTCTCCAGGGCATGAAAGTGAAAAGTGAAAGTGAAGTTGCTCAGTCATGTCCGACTGTTAGTGACCCCATGGACTGCAGCCCGCCAGGCTCCTCCGTCCATGGGATTTTCCAGGCAAGAGTACTGGAGTGGGGTGCCATGGCCTTCTCCGCCACAAGGGTGCTAACAATATCTTAATCTCAGACATATTTTGAGTATGCAAATGGGAGTATATATGTACTTATGTAACATATGTAAAGCACTCAGAGTTTGGCACATAGAAATTTCTCAATAAGTGGCAGCCACTTGTTGACAGGGGAAAAAAGTCACACAATCAAAAAGTTGAGAGTTATCTTTTATTTGGAGACTTTTCTGAGTACTATAGCCTGAGAGACACCCTGTCAGATAGCTCTGAGGAACTTTTCCAAACAGATAAGGGAGGAGCCAGGGCACATACAAGATTTTGCTGGAAAAAAAGAAACCGGACTAGTTGAACATCAGACATCTCAGTGGCTGATGGTGGGCAACCTTCATTGCTTACTGGAATGAGGTGTATTTGTGTGCTCAGTCATGTCCAGCTCTTTGCAACCCATGGACTTAGCCTGCCAGACTTCTCTGTCCATGGGATTTCCTGGCAAGAATACTGGAGTGGGGTGCCATTCCCTTCTCCAGGGGATCTTCCCAACCCAGGGATTGAGCTGTGTCTCTTGTGTCTTCTGCATTTGCAGGCAAATTCTTTGCCACTAACGCCACCTGGGAAGCAGGCAATTTTTTTTTTTTTTGGTCTACATGCTATTATTTGAACCATAATACCCCCTGCCAGGTATACCAACCTCCTTCCCCACTACATTTTTTGGGGTAAGAAGTTGTGGCGCTATCTTTATATTCAACTTTGTGGGATCTTTGAGTGCACTGATTTCAGCAGCTGCTCTGATCCCAGAGCGAACATTAGCTTTTCTCCGGGGAATGTTGGACTTTCATGTACAATTACAGAGATGACATCTTTGGTTCTGTGTGAGATGCTCACAATGGTTTTGGATCCTCTCAACTTTCCCTGGAAGGTACATATCCTGATATCATAGTATATCAGCCCAATAGCTGTCCTTATAGAACAGACTTTCTGACCTTAGAAAAGATTTCCCAGTTTCTAGAAAGACTACTTGCCAGGGTGCAGCAATTGAAAAGGGGACATGAAATAAATCTATACTTTTACCTTTTGTCTTTATAAGTTGGCAGCAGTTTGAGTTGGTTGAGAGACTGACCTACTCATAAACTTCTGGATATGACACCTCTTGTTGAACACGAGGTAATGTGTTAAAAAATGAGAAGTGGGACAGCCTGTCTGTTTCCTAACACTTCCTGTCCAGGGCTCTGCAGTGGTTGGCCTGATGCTTTCAGCCTAAGAGGTCTCTCTGAGACAGGTGAGGGAGAGTGGCATGACAGGTCAGATAGCTGTCTGCCTGCTCTAGGTACAGATGGAGGACCATTCTTGACTATTCTTACTCCAGTTAAATCTGCGAGACTGTGACAGTTGCATAAAGATTTGAGAGCACAGTGAACCTTTCCGAGAGTGGATTCTTCTCCTCAATGGACATCCCCTCAAATGTCCTTGCAAATCAATGTAGATTTTTGCTTTTTGGTCAAAATTAGAGCCTTAAATAGTAGCATACTTTTCTCCTTTCCAATCTTTACAGTCACCACTGGCTTCATCATTTCAAGGGGATCACAGTCCTCCTGTCGTTGCTGGGAATGGCTTTGGAAGTGCCCCCTCTGGTTTGCTCTTCCAGGCTCAGAGTTCATTGCTTTCCAAGGACAATCACTCATAACTCGAAGGGCTTGTTGCAGGCTCACCCTCCTGTCCTCTGCTATGCCTCCCTACCTTGGAATCCTGGAAGCAGCTTTCCAGAAGTGGTGCTCGGGCTTCTTATGGTAGCGGCTTCCCTTGTTTTGGAGGATGGGCTCTAGGGTGTGCAGCCTCAGTAGCTGTGCTGCAACTTAGTTGCTTACTTGCTCCAAGACATGTGGCATCTCCCAAGATCAGAGATCGAACCCATGTCTCCTGCACTGGCAGGTAGATTCTTTACCACTGAGCCACCAGTGAGGCCCTTGAAACTTTACTGAACGTTAGATTCTTCTCTGAGGACAATGGTTGCTGACTCACCTGTATTGCATCCCTAAGCAGGCATCAACTGACCTTACTCAAGGAAAAATCAAGTTCTGTTCAAAGGTAACTATTTTTCCCTCCCAGAGAGATGATGCTGGAAACGTCTCTGGATTAAAAATAAGAAAAACCAAGCCACACTCTGTTATATAAAAGAGTAACTACTGTTTATGATATGTTTTATTATGGTCTAAGCACTCAACACACATTTTCTCACCTATCATTGCGATAATATTGGAAAGTTGTAATAGCTACCCCCATTTTATAGATAAGGAAACTGAGGTTTAGAGACACTAAGTAACTTGCCCTGAGATCACATTGCTGGTAAGCAGCAGCAGAGGTTCGTGCACAGGTGGTCTGGCCTCAAAGCCACTGCTCTTAACCACCATGCATGTCTGCCTCTCAGGTTCTTACGTGGCTGGTGGGGCCTTGAGTTCCTAGACATGTTTCCCATCAGATTCTGCAGAAGATTCTGTCTCTTGAGACTGATGAGATAGCTCATATCACTGAATGGCCAGGGGATCTGATGTAATATTTGCATAGCTGGTGAATAGAATTTTTTTTAACCTGAAAAAAAAGGAAAAACCAAAAGAGTTCTAAAAGAAGCTTTGATGTATCTATGTAAAACAGCTTTCCTGGAATTTCTTGGTTCCTGAAATAATACAGAAGCATTGTTATCAGCCTGTGTAGCTGACATTGCATCTGTGTCTTGGCACTTTGAGGTGAAGAGCAACTCCAGCCCCGCAAGGGCATGTCAGTGGTAAGGGGCCCTCTGCCCATGCTTATGTTCAGTGTGTGGTTTTGGTTTAATCGAGAAGTCGTGTCTGACTCTTTTCAAGCCCATGGACTCTAGCCTGCCAGGCTCCTCTGTGCATGGGATTCTTCACGCAAGAATACTTGAATGGGTTGCCACTTCCTTCTCCAGGAAATCTTCCTGGACTCAGAGACTGAACCCAAAACTCCTGCATTGGCAGGTGCACGCTTTAACACTGAGTCATCTGGGAAGATCCCACAAGGTATATCAGTTCAGTCCAGTTCAGTTGTTCAGTCATGTCCGACTCTTTGCGACCCCATGAATCACAGCACGCCAGGCCTCCCTGTCCATCACCAACTCCTGGAATTCATTCAAACTCATATCCATCGAGTTGGTGATGCCATCCAGCCATCTCATCATCTGTCATCCCCTTCTCCTCCTGCCCCCAATCCCTCTCAGCATCCAGGTCTTTTCCAATAGGTCAACTCTTCGCATGAGGTGGCCAAAGTATTGGAGTTTCAGCTTTAGCATCAGTCCTTCCAGTGAACACTCAGGACTGATCTCCTTCAGAATGGACTGGTTGGGTCTCTTTGCAGTCCAAGGGACTCTCAAGAGTCTTCTCCAATACCACAGTTCAAAAGTAATAATTCTTCAGTGCTCAGCATTCTTCACAGTCCAACTCTCACATTCATACATGACCACAGGAAAAATCATAGCCTTGACTAGGTGGACCTTTGTTGGTAAAATAATGTCTCTGCTTTTGAATATGCTATCTAGGTTGGT
>SJYA01001602.1:929452-984568 GCA_006410615.1 Neotragus moschatus
TTTGGGTGTTAGTTCTAAAAGGTCTTGTAGGTCTTCATAGAACCATTCAGCTTCTTCAGCATTACTGGTTGGGGCATAGACTTGGATTACTGTGATACTGAATGGTTTGCCTTGGAAACGAACAGAGATCATTCTGTCATTTTTGAGACTGCATCCAAGTACTGCATTTCGGACTCTTTTGTTGACCATGATGGCTACTCCATTTCTTCTAAGGGATTCCTGCCCGCAGTAGTAGATATAATGGTCATCTGAGTTAAATTCACCTATTCCAGTCCATTTTAGTTCGCTGATTCACATCATACTCAGTGCTTAAAGGCTGGATTCTTTTCTCCTAAGATTAAGACTAGGGTGCCCACTTTCACCACTTTTATTCAATGTAGTACTGGAAGTCCTAGCCAGAACAATTAAGCAAGATAAATAAATAAAAGTCATCCAAATTGGAAAGGAAGAAGTAAAATGGTATGTTTGTGGATAACTGGACCTTAACTACACAAAATTCTAGTGACTCTACCAAGAATCTCTTAGAATTAATAAACAAATTCAGTAAAGTGGCAGTATATATAATCAACATACAAAAATCAGTTGCGTTTCTATACACTAATAATGATCCCTCTGAAAAAGAAATAAAAAGAACAATCTCATTTATGATAGCATCAAAAACAACAAAATACTCAGGAATAAATTTAACCCAGGATTGTCGAGGTCCTTTAATGGACCAGAACCTGGTGGTCCGGAGTCAATGATAAGCAAGTAAAAGAGAGAGAGAAAGAGGCTGATATTCCTTGGTTAATGCAAACAACCAATAAAGTCGTTTGACACAGGGCTTTCATTGTTCACAAAGGCACCTGGCGCCCTCTCGAGGGGGAAGAAGGCACAGTGTGCCTTCTCAAGAGGGTCTTAGAAGCCTGGGCAGGAGAGTGAGCATGACGGGTCTCTGCGCTCCAGAAAATCAGCCTTAGAGAGAGAGAGAGAGAAAGACAGACACGGGGACCCAAGCTCTGATGGAGCAAAGGTGTTTTAATCAACATGGTATGGGCATATATACTGTCTTACAAGGTAGTTGTTCTCAGCAAAGATAAAGATTAAAATTCCAGACTTACAAAACATAGGCGATCCATATTAAAGAGAAAGAGTTGTAAACAACCACTTTTACCATATGGTTCATAAGAAGGAACAGGGTACTTATCACTTTATTGAAAAACTAATGAAGGAAATTCCTGGATCCCTCAGCCCCAGGAGAGGCTTGCCTCTCCTCTCAATTCCTGAATATTCAGGAATTAATAAGGAACAGAGGATTCCTGACAGATCCAAAACAGCACACAGGAAGCCTCCTGTTAAATGCTTCCTGACGCAGGATGTGAAAGATCCAGACAGTGAAAACTATAAGATATTGATAGAAATCGAAGAAATGCAAACAAATGCAGAGATGTCCTTTGTTCGTGGACTAAAAGAATCAGTATTGTCAAGCTGTCCATACTACATACAACTATCAGTAAAAATCCCTATCAAAATTCCAACGGCATTTTCACAGAAATAGAATGGAATAAAATTTTTATGGAATGCAAAAGTATCTGAGTAGACAAAAGAATTCTAAGAAAGAAGAACGAAGCTGGAGGCATCTCAAGATGATCTTTCTTTTGACAGACTCTACATTTTCAATTGGTTGAATGCATGGGCAGAATATTAGGGTAACTTGTCACAACCTGAGGAAGTATTGGTGCATCTTATTTGGTCCATAATTAAAACTTTCAGGTCAGGCATTCTTTTTAAGAGCTCTTTGGAACTAAGAACTCCTAGTCGATAATTAGCTGTATGAAGTGAAGTGAAAGTGAAGCTGCTCAGTCGTGTCCGACTCTTTGCGACCCCATGGACTTAGCCCACCAGACTCCTCCATCCATGGAATTTTCTAGGCAAGAGTACTGGAGTGGGTTGCGATTTCTTCTCCAAGCGATCTTCCTGACCCAGGGATCAAACCCGGGTCTCCTGGGTCTGCTTAAAAGGAACAAAAGAGCAAAAGTGGAACCATATTACATTTTAATATATATTAGAAAATCACATTTCACTTGGAACTTGTATGAAATAGTCCAGTACTTTTGGGTGGGGGTAGTCACTGCGCTTTGTGGCAGGAGGGGTCTCGTTTCCCCCAACCAGGGTTTGCAGCCATGCCCCTGTAGTAGAAGCACGGAGTCTCAACCACTGGACCATCAGGGAAGTCCCACAACACTTTCAATGGCATTAAAATACAGACATATTTAGTCCAACGCTCTTACCACAAATTGCATTTGACCTGCAGTTTGGACTGCTAATTCTACCCCCCAAATTATAGCCAGTAATACCAGTCAAGGACTTCCCAAGAGGCTCAGTGGTGAAAAATCTGCCTGCCAATGCAGGAGACTCTGGTTCGATCCCTGGGTTGGGAAGATCCCCTGAAAGAGGAAATGAAACCCCATTTCAGTATTCTTGCCTGGGAATCTGATGGACCGAGGAGCCTGGAGGGCTACAGTCCATGGGATTGCAATGAGTCAGACACGACTGAGCATCTGAGCACAATACCAACCAATCACGGAACTCTTGTACTGAATTTGGATTGAGTTTCAGAATTCTTTTCAACATAGTACTCCAGAGAACAATTGGCGAAGTATTAGAACTGACAAGTTAGACTCTCCTAGTCATTCTTAATGGCGCCCCACTCCAGTATTCTTGCCTGGAGAATCCCAGGGACAGAGGAGCCTAATGGGCTGCCGTCTATGGGGTCGCACGGAGTCGGACACGACTGAAGCGACTCCGCAGCAGCAGTCATTCTTAGTATTCTTTAGTCTTCCCTTTTCTATTTTAACCAGCTGACCACATTACAGTATGACACCATGTTAGGAAGACTATTTTGAAAAACTATTATCAGCGAATGCGATGTGTCACTTACAGTCATGCGTGGGCAACACTGGGTCTGGGTTATTGTTGTGAAGATGGAAATACAAGGAGACCCAGGAAACAGCCCTGCGTGTGTGGGATGATGCAGGAAGCAGGGAGGCAGCAAGAAGCAGCTGGCATCGAAATGTAAGATACAGGGAACTAGAAATAGAGAACAATGCCAAGGAGGGTTTGGATAGAATGATTTAACTTTGGGTGTTTAAACGGCTTGCTTCAGCCACAAGCTCATCTGTAGCTGACCTTCAAAACAGGCAGAGATAAAAATTTGGGCAGAAGAAGAAACTTCTGGGATGAAGTAGTGTCTCTGGGAAGCCATCCACTGGACAGATGTGAAGTCACCAGGTAAGCCAGGCTGTGAGTGGGGACAGCAAGCCTGGGAGGGAGAGAATTTGAGTGAAGAAAGGAGACACAGATATTGCGTTGGGAGAAGTGCCCCCCAGGTAAATGATGGGGAGAAGAAGACAGTCAGCTAAGGGAAACACAGAGGAGAGTTTCTGGGAAGTATATGGTGGCTGAGAAATATAAAATTTAAACACAGACTTACTTCTTTACTAAAGAGATTATAGAAGCGGAGCAATTAAAAGTGCCAATAGCGGTAACATCAGTAGAAGAGGATGATCCGACAAATCACTTGTTGCATCTGACCACACTGGGGTTATCAGTGACCACAAGGTCACTTGGACTTCTCTCCACCTCCCTTTCAGAAAAGCTTCCTCCAATTTTCCATTAGGTACACCAATAACTCTATGGAAACCAGTCTTGGAATGAACAATAATCACCTCCCTCTGCCAAATGTTCAGAGCTTTTCTCACATAGCCTCTCATCAGCATTTGACATGGTTGACACTCTCCTTTCCTTAACCATTCTCTTTTTGGGGATTTTGGTGAGCAAGCCACTCAGCTTCTTGTTAGCTCCTTGACTGTTCTTCAGGGACCTCTAGCCTCCTCTCCATGGCTATTACATGTTCAAGTTACTCAAAGATTATGTCCGTCTCTCGTTTCTTCAAGCTTCCCAGGTGGCTCAGTGGTAAAGAATCTGCCTGCCAATGCAGGAGACGAAGGTTCGATCCCTGGGTCAGGAAGATCCACTGGAGAAGGACATGGCAAGTCACTCCAGTACTCTTGCCTGGGAAACCCCATAGACAGAGAAGCCTGGTAGGGCTACAGTTCATGGGGCTGCGAAGCACCAGATATACCTTATTGACTAAACAACAGATCTTTTCTTCACATTTTATTAAAAATTTATTTATTTATTATTTTTGGCTGCACTGGGCCTTCATTGCATTTGCTCAGGCTTTGTCTAGTTGTGGAAACTGGGGGCTACTCTTCCTTGTAGAAGCAGGGGCTTTTCATTCCAGTGGCTTCTCTTGTTTTGGAATACAGGCTCTAGGTGCTGGGCTTCAATAGTTGCAACTCATGGGCTCCGTAGTTGTGACTCATGGACTTAGCTGCTCGGTGGCATGCGGAATCTTCCTGGACCAGAGATCGAACCCGCGTCCCCTGCATGGGCAGGTGGATTCTTATCCACTGCACCACAAGGGAAATCCTTTTACACACTTTATATTCTCTCTGACCCCATCTACATCTATACGTAAGTCACCACTGAAATAACTCCCATGTTTATATAGCCAGCCTCAATTTCCCTCAGCTCTTCACTTGACTTTCATTCGAAAGTCTCAAAGTCTCTTCCACATCAAAACCAAACTCAAGTTACTCTCCTCACAAAGCGAAACAAGCAAGCCTCGGTCCTCTTCCTCTGTCCCATAGCTTAGCACCATCCACGCTGCTGTGCTGCCTGGAAAGCAGCAGTTTCCCTCGCATCAATTCGATTACCAAGTCCTGCTCATTTTCCCCCCTTGATTACTTTTCTCCACCTCTGCTACTGTCGCCTTAGTTCAAGGTACCCTTATCTATCACCATCTCCACTGAAATAAACTTACTGCTTCTTTTGCTCATTGAAACATTACTCTCGAGCCCTTTTGTAATTCTCCCATTGAGAAGTGCAGTCCATGTTCTGGGTCCTGGAACTGGGGTGCGCTGTGGGACAGCGTTGCCCAGTGTTACCTGACCCAGGTATTGAACCTGGATCTCCTGCATTGCAGGTGGATTCCTTACCACCGAGCCACCGGGGAGGTGTTAGGCTGGTGAGAGTAACTACCAGCCGTCAAAACAGCACTGTTTTGCAGCACCAGTAACTGAGACACAGATGGGTCCCATTTATCTCCCCTATTTCTAACGTCTTCTTTTTTTTTTTTTTTTTTGGCTTGTTTGTTTTGGCCACACCCTGCAGCATGTGGGATCTCAGCTCCCTGATCAGGGAGGATACTTTGCCCCCTGCATGGGGAGCACAGAGTCTTAACCACTGGGTCTCCAGGGAAGTCCCTCTACTTTGTTCTTGACACTGCTGAACCCAAGTAATCTCCCTACTGAAAACTCTACACCATTATAGGTGAGATATCAGATTTCTTCATCTGTGCTAGAGGACTCTACCAGGTCGCTCCACCCTCATCCTGTAGCGCACGACCTCTGCTCTGTTTTCCAGCTGCCCTTCTTTCAGTTCTTGTATCTGCTGTGCTTCTTCCTGCCATCGGACTTTGCACTATTTCCTTTGTTTGCAAACTTTTCCCCTCCACTCTTCAGCCTATTAATGGCCACTCATCCTGCAGGTCACAAATCCACTGGCTTCCTCAGAAAGACCTCCCTTGACTGCTCAATTCTAGATCAAATTTCCCTATTGGATGCTTTCAAAGATAAGATCCCTGTACCTCGAAGCACGGCAGTGCCACCAGGAATTTTGGATTTTATCCAAAGGCAGTAATAAGTCACTGAACAACTTCTTAAGAGTGACTGAAATATTAATCTGGCAGCAGGATGTAAAATATATTGAAAATGAGAAGCATAATTTCTTTAGAAATTTTTTGGGGATTAAATATTTGATACCTGATTCTTGCAGCAGGCTGTCAGTTCTACTGGGGAAGAGACCATGTTTGTTTTGCTTTCAGCAGCGTTCTTGCAGTTTTGCCTGGATCTTTGGTCTTTAATACACATGACGTGGAGAGTATACTCTTTGGTGACAGAACAAAGCTTGAGGGTCTATTTATGAGGCCAGTGTGTTTCCACTGTAGTCTATTGCATAGCTTTAGGATAGCTAAAGAAATCATTATAAATCTGTTCTTGAGGAAATTACAGTCCAGGTGGGCAAATGGGACAGACACAGTAATACCTCTGATGCTTGAACTTCTGTTATAATTCAAATGTTATGCTCGGTGTTCTTTTTAAGCTATGCTATTTATCTTCACAACCCCTATGAGGTGAGTATTGTTATTATTCTTATTTTGCAGATCAGAGAACAAACACTCAGGCAGGATTTGAACAAAAGACTCTTGTTCTAATAACCTGGCTAAAAATATGAGATTTTTCTTGGGAGAGAATATTTTGATACAAATAGAAGTGGGGGATAAAGTAGGTTAGACCAGATTTTCTGGCTAAGAAATTGTGAGTCTCAACACATTGAAAAAAAATTAAAACATACAGAGTAAGTTATCTGACCAAGAGAGAATTAAATTAGGATTGAACAACAAAAAAGTATCTGGAATATTCCTGAATTATTTGGATATTAAGCAACNATACAAATAGAAGTGGGGGATAAAGTAGGTTAGACCAGATTTTCTGGCTAAGAAATTGTGAGTCTCAACACATTGAAAAAAAATTAAAACATACAGAGTAAGTTATCTGACCAAGAGAGAATTAAATTAGGATTGAACAACAAAAAAGTATCTGGAATATTCCTGAATTATTTGGATATTAAGCAACACACTTTTATATAGTCAATGCATCAAAGAAAAAGTTACAGGAGGAATTAGACAACAACATTGGGAAAGTTATAAATAAATAAAATGTTTAAAAAGTATTATCAGAGGAAAATATTAATAAAGAAACTAATATGAATTGAAGGTCTTCTATCATTTAACTCTCACAGGTCCCTGGAAAGGAGGTATTATTCCAGGTCTAAAACTCAGGAAACTGAGGCTTAGGCAGCCTAACAAGCCTGAGTAAGATTCCAGTCTCTGCTTTAAACCGTAATCACCCTGGGAGTTTTAAGCATATATACCCCTGGGCTTCCTGGTGACCCAGAGCATGAACTTCCTGAAGGTGGGACCTGCTCACCTGTTCTGTAGACAAACCTACACCAGTCATTCCAGTTACTGTGGCTTAGACTCTATTCCACTCTCCTTCAGTTATCAACGTTAGAGTGGAGAAGATGGGAGAATGAGGGACACTACCCTTCTTACCTCTATTTGTCTTTTGCAATTGTGTGAATCTGGCATTTCAGAAACAAACACGAGAGGAACTTGACTTATCTGGATTCATTGCAGTATCAGCATCTAGAACAGTGCCTGGCATGTAATGGGTGCTTAATACATAGTTGGAAAGAATGGGTGAATGACTAAGAACACCAATGTAGGAGAAAGGTGATTATAATGTATTTATAGGTGATTATAAATGTATTTATAAAATAAAAACATTTTTATTATTTTATTTATTCATTGGGAATGGAGTATGTGTATGCACATTTATATGCATATACTTGTGCTTACAGGGAAATACATAGCTCTGGTTTATAGCACTGGTGGATTATATTAGAGCGGAAAAAAGGATTGAAATCAGTGGTCTAAACATCTACATTAAGAAGATAGGAAAAGAACTAATTAAATTTAAACTTTATACTTAAAAGTAAAAAGCTGAATATACATATTTTTTTAAGGTCAAAAAAAGGCCCTTTCTACTTTTATGCAATATTAACTTAAGAGCCCTAGCAAGTGTATAAAGACAATAGATAATAAATATTGGAAAGAAAAATTAACATTGCCTCTATTTTCCAAATAAATTGAGTGTGTATGAAAAAAGCACATTCAAAGGAGTCTAAAACATAGAAGTTTCTAGGGCTGACAAGTGAATTTGCAAAATCATAAGGTAAAAGATCAATATGTAGAAATCATTGTTTTTCTATACACTGGTTGTTGGAAAAGGGTGTTTGCTATGACCAGTGCATTCTCTTGGCAAAACTCTATTAGCCTTTGCCCCGCTTCTTTCTGTACTCCAAGGCCAAATTTGCCTGTTACCCCAGGTGTTTTTTGACTTCCTACTTTTGCATTCCAGTCCCCTACAATGAAAAGGACATCTTTTTTGGGTGTTAGTTCTAAAAGGTCTTGTAGGTCTTCATAGAACCGTTCAACTTCAGCCTCTTCAGTGTTACTGGNGGCCTGGCGTGCTGTGATTCATGGGGTCGCAAAGAGTCGGACACGACTGAGTGACTGAACTGAAATGAACTGATACAGCTATGGTAATCAAGGCTATACTTTGTCAGAATAAAGACTGACAAATGAATGGGAAAATAGAGAATCCAGAAATAGACTCACAGTAACACGGTTTTGACTTAGCACCAGAGTACTTTATTGAGAAAAAGACTCCTTAAAGAGATGGGACTAAAAGAGCTAAGTATCTATATATATATATAAAAAAAAAGTCAACCTAGAGCCAGGTTTTACATTTTAGTTTAAACTTTTTAGTTTAAGGTGGATTCTATGAAAAAAAGTAAAAATACAATACTTCTATAAGAAAACATAGGAAAAATTCACTTCAAAGCCTTGGGTTGGGCAAAGATTTGCTGAGTTGACCCAGAAAGTACTAACTTAAAAAGAATGTATTAGATTTCACCAAAATTTAAAACTTCTGCACATGAATTTTATATCAGCATTATTTATAATAGTCCAGAGCAGAAACAGCTCAAACGTCCATTAACTTGTGAGTGGATAAACAAAAGTTGGTCTATCCACACAATGAAATACTATTTGGCAATAAAAAGAAATAAAGTATAGATACATAGAAGTACAGGAAGAACCTCCGAAACCTGCCAAGTGAAAGAAGGCAGACGCACAGACCATGTGTTCTATGCTTCCATTGACATGAAATATCTACAGTGGGTGAATCCACAGTGGGCGGATTTCCACCTCTACCCCAAATGTAGGTGCCTGGGGTAGGCTTGGAAATGGGAGAAATGAACTCTAGATGGGCCTGAACAATCTTGTTGCGATGATGGAAACGTTCTCAATCTGAATTAGAGCAATAACTGTACAACTTGTTAACTTTATTAAAAATCATTTAATTATACACTTTAAATGAGTGAAATTTGTTGAATTAAATTGCACCTCAATGCAGTTTAAATAATTCAAAACTTTTGCTGGTCAGAGGACAGCATTAAGAAAATGAATAGGCAAACCCCCCTCCCCTCCTTTTGAGAGACTCTGAGCCAATGACACCCAGCTGAGCCACTCTGGATTCCTGACCCTCAGAAATCACGTGAAAAAGTAAGACAGAATCTTGTTGTTTTAAGTTGCTAAGTTTTGGAGGTAATTTGTTATTCAGTGAGCTATAATATTCAGGTGAGTACAGAGGAGTACTCAGGGGTAGTGGAAATGTTCTATATCTCAGTCAAGGCATCCGCCAGATGTGTTTATCAAAAATCATAGTACTGTGCACTTAAGATGTGTGAATTTACCCAAGACAATATATTCTGTGTATAAAAATACATAGGTTTAGGACACTTCTTCCATTGAAATAGCGCATGAAGAGGTGAACACTGGACACAGCAGAGGTCTGGTTTATTTGCTGAGAAGGAACATTACTATTGGGAAAACACACTTTGATTGTAAGCTACCATAGCAGTTTTCGTCATCTAGGCAGAGAGAGTGAGACTTGAACTTGTAAGCACTCTCTGGCAGGCTACACTTGGTACTGTTAGCCATCCTCAACACTGCTCAGTCACTCTGTATACAGGGGGTCTTCTGCATTAGTCAAAGAGGAGGAGAAGAGGCCAAGCATAGGCTGGCTTAGACAAGACATCCATTTACTCCTCTCTCATGCAGCAGTGCATGGGTGGCAAGATGTGCTGGGCATGGTGGCTGGATGGGCTTCCGGAAGCCATTCAGAATCCTCAGATCCTTCCAAAGCACTGCTCCATCATTCTCTGGGGGTGGTCTGCATCCTCAGGATTGGACCTGGCTCCCTGCTGATTCCACATTGCAGCCCACCTAAAGGAGAATATACACTGTTTCCACTGATATTGTGGTATAGATGCTTGTCACATGGAGGTTAGCCTAGAACCTTGGTATCCCTTTCTTTTTCTTTTGCTACTAAATGTCCTTTTTAATTTTTTCTTTGAAGGAACTTTTAAAAAAATTATTTATTTTTTATTTTGGCTGAGCTGGGTCTTCCTTGTAGTGCTAGGGCGTCTCTCTAAATTCAGAGATTAGGCTTAGTTGCCCTATAGTGTGTGGGATTTTAGTTCAGCAACCAGGGCCTGAATCCACATCCCTTTCATTGGAAGGCAGATCCTTAACCACTGGACCACCAGGGAAGTCCCTGAAGACCCTTTTCATAACATTATTTTTTACTATATATATACAGCAACAAGCTCTCCCTCTGTCCATCCATCGTATTCTGATCTTCCCGAGCAAGGGATCAAACTTGTATCTTCCACACTGCAGGCTGACTCTGTACCGCTGAGCCACCTGGGAACCCAACAACTTGGTACCATCCCTTTTTTATAGATGTGGCACTTGTGACAGAATTTGGATGACTTCCTCCAGATTAGACAGTAAGAAGGTTCCTGTTGGAGCAGTGGTCCCCTGGAGAAAAGGAAGGTTGACACAGTCAACCTTCTTTGAGTGAAGAGCTATGGCTCAGCAGCGCCTTTCAGTCTGTCTTGAATCTATCACAAGTCCACTGATGTTGGACACATCCCATCACATGACCAGGCTTCACTGTAAAATGAGGGACTCGGGTATAGACATCCTCGACCTTATCTTTTGTCTGAGATCTGTGTTCAGTTTTCTTGACGTTGACTCCTACTGAGAACTTTAAGCAAGTGCTAATTGACTGTTACTAAGAAGGTTATCTGATGGCACGTCAGCCGAGTTTCTAAAAGTGCCATATTGGGGTTTTGGCAGGTTGAGTGAAACAGTGTTAGAAAACCTCCTGCTTCATTTTCCCAGTTGGCCTTTCAGCCTCAGCTGTGAGAGGAGTGGCGCTGAGCAATTAAGACACTCTCTTAGCTCAAGTTGCCAGGTTAATGAGGACTTGGGGAAGGAAACGAGGACTTCTTTTCTGATCAGGTTCTCCAACCAACCTGGAAAGTGAACTCTTTGACTCAGAAGCTGAACATTAAAAGTTTTTCTGATCTTTGCCAGTGTGATAGTACAGTGCCCTGGGACCAATCAGGATTTGGCATCCAGTTCCAATAAGTGTGTGTCTGTTGGGGAGCGGGGGGGTGGTGGAGTGTTTCCCACGCCAGCAAGCAAGTCTTAGTGGCTGGGTATCCTACTCAGTTCTGACACTGTATAACCTGGAGATGGGGCTTTCCAGGTGGCTCAGACAGTAAAGAATCTACCTGAAATGCAGGAAATGCAATTTTTAATGTATCTGTTTGGTATAACCTAGCCAAATAAATCGGAGAAGGTGATGGCACCCCACTTCAGTACTCTTGCCTGGAAAATCCCATGGACAGAGGAGCCTGGTGGGCTGCAGTCCATGGGGTCGCTAAGAGTCCCATAGGACTGAGCGACTTCACTTTCACTTTTCGTTTTCATGCATTGGAGAAGGAAATGGCAATCCACTCCAGTGTTCTTGCCTAGAGAATCCCAGGGACGGAGGAGCCCGGTGGGCTGCCATCTATGGGGTCGCATAGAGTTGGACATGAGTGAAGCGACTTAGCAGCAGCAGCAGCCAAATAAATAAGCTTCCCAGGTGGCTCAGTAATAAAGAATCTACCTGACAATGCAGGAGATGTAGGTTTGATCCCTGGGTCGGGAAGATCCCCTAGGAGGAGGGCATGGCAATCCACTCCAGTATTCTTGCCAGGATGATCCCAGGGACAGAGGAGCCTGGTGGGCTACAGTCCATGGGGCTGCAAAGAGTCAGACACCACTGAAGCAACCGTGCATACACTCAAGCACATAACCTGGAGATGACATCAAAATCCACGGTTTGAGGTCTCAGTTCCGAGACACCACCCCTCCACACACACACACACACACACACCCACTTCTAATGACAGGTTTTCACCACCTGTGCTTCTGACCAACTGACAAGAGACGAGAGGTCCTAATCACTTCCTTCTTGGGATCAATTAATTTTCTAGAGCTGCTCACAGAACTCAGAAAAATATTTTGCTTACCAGGTTATGTTTTTCTTCCTCTTTGTGACCCCATGGACTGTAGCCCGCCAGGCTCCTCTGTCCATGGGGTTCTCCAGGCAAGAATACTGGAATGGGTTGCCATTCCCTTCTCCAGGGGATCTTCCTGACTCAGGGATCGAACCCAAGTCTCCCACATTGCAGGTAGATTCCTTACTGTCTGGGCTACTACTGACTCATACATTATGTCAGAATTTCTTTTTATCAAGGCTTCAAAATAAGGAGAGTCTTTGTCTGGATTAGGTTAGTTGCTGTTGTCATTGTTCAGTCACTCAGTTGTTTCTGACTCTTTGCAGCCCCATGAACTGCAACATGCCAGGCTTCCCTGTCCTGCACTGTCTCCTGGAGCTTGCTCAAACTAATGTCCATTGAGTCAGTGATGCCATCCAGCCATCTCACCCTCTGCCACCGCCTTCTCCTCCTGGCCTCAGTCTTTCCCAGAAACAGGTTCTTTTCCAGTGAGTTGGCTCTTCGCATCAAGCAGCCAAAGTGTTGGAGTTTCAGCTTCAGCATTAGTCCTTCCCGTGAATATTCAGAGTTGATTTCCATCTTATTCTTTAATATCTAACATATGACTAGGAATACAGAACATACATAGTAAAAGTTTCTCTAGTAAACGGCTAGAAGCTGTATGAGAAATAACTGTCCTATTTACACATTGTCTCAAGGGTCACCTTAGCACTGATTGAGTAACTAGGATTTACGTCCATCCCTGGTCTCGGCTAAAGTGGTCTTGGACAACCAGGAATGGAAGTGTCATAACCACTGGCAATAAAATTAAAGTACATGACGAAACTGGAGAACAGAATGTAAAAATGGTTATGATTGATTACAGAAGTTACTGGAGGGAGAATTTGCCATGAGAAATGAGAGACCACATATGTCATTACTGACTCATACATTATGTCACAGTTTTTATCACGTCCTCAAAAGAAGAAGATTCTTTGTCTGAATTAGGTTAGTTGTAATTTTGCCTCAGATTACTAGAAGGGTTGAGTCATCTCTGTCATTTATTTGAAGACATGTTCTTCTTGGCATCTTACATATCTCAAGGTCAAAATGCAGAACCTTGCCAACACCCTCCTTGTTGAGAATGTCTTAAAAATGTGTGTGTGTCTGTGTGCTTGTGTATGTGAAATCCGGAAATAGGAGCGCTCCTGATGTAAATAGAGATAGAAGGTTAGCGTTTGCTTTAGAGTATTTTTTCCTGAATCACCTTTTACTTTTTTTGATATCCTTGACCTAAAGCTATATGCTTGACTTTTATTTTTGGCTGTTTTTTTTTTAATTGGAGGATAATTGCTTTACAATGTTGTGTTGGATCCTGCCACACAACAATGCAAATCAGCGTAAATATACACATATCCCCTCCCTCTTGAGCCTCCCTTCCGCACCCCCATCCTACCCTTCTAGGTTGTCACAGAGCACCAGGCTGTGCCATACAGCAGCTCCCACTAGCTTTCTATTTTACATGTGATCATGTGCATAAGTCAACCCTACTCTCTCAGGCCATCCCACCCTCTCCTTCCCCTCATTGTGTTCAGAAGTTCATTCTCTACGTCTGCATCTCCATTCCTTGACTGCAAATAGGTTCACCAGTCCCATTTTTCTAGATTCCATATATATGTGTTAATACACAATAATTGTTTTTTTCTTTCTGATTTGTATATTCAGGTTTTTTTTTCTTGCTATTGTCCATAACATTTCCAATGAGAAGCTAGATGTTTATAAACTTCCATGACTTTTAAAAAATATAGTAACAGAACACAAGCTACCAAGTTAGAGTATTTTGATGTTTCCAAATTATCCTCTAGAAAGTTTGTATTAGTTTATACATCCACCATCTCCACATTCTTTTTGTCAGTATTGTATATTGCAATATTGTAAAGCTTTTACAAATTTGATAAGTGGAAATGGTATTTGAATTAAATTTCTTAATTACTTCTGATGCATTTTATTTATTGAAAACTTCTAGTGAAGCTTCCTGAAACTTCTATACCTCCTTTTTTGAACACTTAAAAAATTAAACTATCTTTCCTGTTAGTGATTTATAACATATATGGAATGTATATATTTGAGTGTGTATATATGTACATATGCTACATACATAAGCTATACATAAATTTTCAAATATTTTCCCAGGCTTTTGCTTACTGTCTGTTTATAATATGTTCAGAGATAATGAAATTGATTTGGTCTCTGTTGTTATGGTTTCTGTATTTGCTGTTAGACTCAGAAAACCACTATTACTCCCACCTCATAATCAATTAAATATTTTATTCTATGTTTATAGCTTTAAATTTTTTTGACTGTTTTAATCTCTAATGCATCCTGGAATTTAATTTTTTTCATCAATTAAACTGGATTTTTCTGTTGCTTGTAATATATTTTACAGTGTTGATATTAAAACATTTATAATGTTTAAGCAAATCTAAAATGGTCTTAACACCATTTATTTAAAACCTAGAGAAGTCTGCTGTGCTTCAGTCCATAGGGTCACAAAGAGTTGGACATGACTGAAGTGGCTTAGCACATAGCACATATATATCTTGCATAATTACATTCACATACACATTCTTAGATATAGGGCTGACAGGAAATATGTGAGCATGATTTAAATGATTATAGGGATAACACTCAGAAGTATTCAAAATGTCTTCACTGAGGATTGCTCACTATAGTCTGAAATACATGATTTTAAAATTAGTCTGGTCTCTCAATACTCTGCTGTTTGTGCTTCAGACAAAAATGCAGTGCCTGTTACATAACTATTGCTATGTATTACACAAGTATATTTACAAATTCTTTTTAAAAATATGTCCTCAATTACAGAAGTTGGTTTCAGGAGAACTGGACAGGACATTGAAGAGAAACACTTTAAAGTGGATGATTAAAGTGACTTCCTGCAAATGTATGTCTGTGGTTTCTGTGAAATTAGCTTTCCCTCCCCCCTCCCCCCACAATCCTCTTTCCTTCCTGAGTCCTAAATTTTCTTGGAATATTTCTTCAAAATATTTGGACTTGATCTCAGAAGATAATCTGAGAATGAATGTTTACAGGTTTGGAGAATATCAGCAAATGATGACCACGTTGAAGTTTTCATCAACCCCAGATGGAAGCTTCTAGATATTTAGGCTTTAGAAGATGTAGGGCCATGAAGAAAATGTTGACATTTATTTAAACAGGAGGAGTGGATGAGAACAGGACCTGCAGTTGGGCTTTTCCTCTCACGTTCTTATGGAGTTACAAGGCAGGGGTTGTAACCGAGACTACAGAGAAGAAAGGCCAGCACAAAGGGAGGTACTAAGACCTGCGCATCAGGCTTCCCAGGTGGCTCAATGGTAAAGAATCTGCCTCCCAATGCAGGAGACGCAGGTTCAGTTCCTGGGTTGGGAAGATCCTCTGGAGAAGGACATGGCAACCCACTGCAGGATTCTTGCCCGGAAGAGGAGCTGGGTGGGCTACAGCCCATAAGGTTGCAGAGAGTCGGACATGACTGAGCGACTACACAACAACAAACCTACACACCAGATTTTCTCTCACCTCTCACTGTGTGAGAGACTGAAGCATTTGCATGAGATTCTGAGGAGCAGAGGCTGCTCCAGGAGACACCACACCAGGATGAGAACCTTTCAGATCGGGGCAAAGACTGCCTGCTCAAAGTCAGGCAGCCCCTGCCAGAGCCCCAGACCCAGCTCCTGCCCTGTGCCCCCCGGACCCGGGGCTGTCCCTCTGTCCTGCCCTCTGCTGTCTGTCTGCTGTGCTCCTGGTACCCACATGCGGGTCGGCTCTCTGTCCACAGAGACCCATCCCCGCGAGTCCTCTGAGATGCCACTGCTGACCAGTATGTCAGGGGCAGGATGTCTGTGATAAAACAGACTTGTTTACTTCTGATACCCAGTCCATGATCTGGTGACTATATAGAATGAGCACGCAGAACAGAAGACGCTTTATCTGATTAGCTGAGGGGAAGGAGTGCTTTTAAGAAGAGTGGAACAATCTCTAAGGTAGGAAGTTGCCTCTGATAAAGGAACCCCAAAGAGGGACAACAGAGCAACTTCCCTGACAACACAGCTCACAGAAGGCCTCTTTAATAGGACTAGAAGTTGGAATGTTCGTTTTAAACTTTTAATTTTGTATTGGGGGTATAACCGATTAAAAATGTTCCTATAGTTTCAGGTGGACAGCAAAGGAACTCAGCCATATGTATACGTGTATCCATTTCCCCCCAAACTCCCCTCCCCTCCCCTCCAGGCTACATAATACTGAGCAGAGTTTCCTGTGCCCTGCAGTCAGTCTTAGCTGATTATCCACCTTAGACACAGCAGGTGTGCGTGTCCATCCCCAACTAACAATCCCTTCCCCTGCCCTCTCCCACTAGCAACTGTAACAATGTTCTCTAAGTCTGCTGGTCTTTTTCTGTTTCCTAAATAAGTTCATTTGTATCATTTCTTTTCAGATTCCACATTTTAGGGATGCCATAGAGTATTTCACCTTCTCTGTCTGAATTCACTCAGGAGAAATTGAATTTTTAAATGAAAGTCATTTCATACTAGCAAGGACCCCTGACTTCTACCTTCTTGTTGATAGATTCACAAGGAAAATAAGGATTGACATGTTATTGTCCCCTGTAAGTTACCTGTTTCTGTATAACAAATGACTCTAAAGTAGGGTAGCCTAAACAATACATATTTCTTGTCTCACGTACCTTTTGCAGGTTAGGGATCCGAGAGTGACTTAGCTGGGTGGTTCTACTTCACAGTCTTCCATAAAGTAGTGGTCAACCTGTTGGCCGGAAGATTTACTGCAACTGGAAGACCTCCCTCCAGGCTCACTCATGTGGGCCATTGGCATGAAGCTCTGGTTCCTCTCTATGTGAAACACTCATGGAGCTTCTCTGAGACACAGTGACTCCAGAGAGAGGGCCAAAATGGTAGCCACATGCTCTTTATAACCTTGGTGGTGGCATGTGATGGCTTACTCCATGTTCTATTGGTCACACTGACAGTGTGAGCGAGGACTCTGCAAGGGTGTGCACAACGGGAGGAAGGGGTCATTGGGAGCCCTCCTGGAGCCTGGCTGTCACACTGAGCAAAGGGACTTTTTTATTGGGACCTCACAATTTATAGCTACTCAGCTGCTCATCCTTTAGTTCAAATGTCTCCAGTCTGGCAGGGGACACATGAACACTGAACTTTGTTAAAATGTGGAGGGAGATAAACATCTTTTATAAGTAAACACCTTCTTTTGTTGTTGTTTGGGTTTTTGGAGAAGAAGAATATGAGGCGTATATGTGTGTCTGTCTGTGTGTTGGGGGAGGAGGGGAGAAAGACATGGGGAGAGACAGAGAGAAGGAGAGGGAGAGAGAATGTAAAAAACTAATTTTTCAGATCAAATTTTTCTTCCAGCTGGTGCATGTGTGCTGAGTTGTCCAGTCGTGTGGACGTCAGTGCTTGCAGCACGTGGGGTCAGGAGTTTGGCTTCCTGGCGCTAGAGCACAGGCCCAATAGTTGTGGCACACGGGCTTCACTGCTCTGTGGCACGTGGGATCTCCCCAGACCAGGGATTGTAATGTCAGCCAGATGCTTTACCACTGAGCCACCAGGGCAGCTCTGATTTTTGACATTTAAAAGCTTCTTTTGGTTTGGGTAAAGATGTGGACAAAATCCACGTGCAAACATAAACCAGCTCTTGCACATGGGTGTGTGCGCATACACACACACACAGACAACAGTTTTTGGCTCTTCCAGTTGCACCAGTCTGTCCTCATTTCAAATGAAAAAGCTTGGCCAATTTCCTTTCACGTCATTGAATGGTGAATCATCACAGATGCCTTGTGCCCCTTGAGAGAAGCATAGCCTTCCATCAGTTCTGGGGCACTTTTGTTTAAGAGACTCACCTCCAAGGGAGGCAGTCACTTTTAAAGGCTATGGCCTGAGGTGCCAAGTCAGGTCGTCAGGTCTGGGGGGGTGGTGAGATCCTCAAGGGCACAGCCTCTGGCCCCTCCCAGGCTCACCCAGTCTCTCCCTGCTAGTTGGGTACATCAGCAAGTATCTCTGGACTCTACATTCTGCAGAGACTTTGCAGATAAAGAATCCTCCTGAAGCTACTCACAGCTGCTGAGGCCCCTCTATCTTCCATCAAACGTTTCCTTCTTTCTTACAAAACCTGATGGACCCTGATAGATGGTGGCCTCCCTGAACTTCACAAAATGTCCCGAGCTGGTAATGGAAACTCTGAAGATGCCGTTAATCATCCTGATAGCAGTCAAGTGCTCCAGCGCCAGTGCTGAGAAGTTCTTTGAAAGACATTCCACAGCAGAGTTGGCCACTGCTTCTAGAGCCTGTTCTGCTATCTTAACGTTCATACGATGATAAGGAATGTCCAGAGATCTAGATTTAAGGTAAACCATAACTTCACCGTGCCAGAAAGGTTTTTTTAAACTCCACTCAAGAAGTTTCTCAATGTACTGCCCTGTGCTTAATCACTCAGTCCTGTCTGACTCTCTGCGACCCCATGGACGGGAGCCCACCAGGCTCCTCTGTCTATAACCTGCTCTAATTTTTAAAACATCCAGACTGTTGCAAATTTCTAATTTAAACTCGAATTTTTTCAGGTTTGTAAAATGCTGCCTTCCCCTCAGATGGTAAAGAATCTGCCTGCCAATGCAGGAAACATAAGAGACCGTTCAGTCCCTGGGTCAGGAAGATCCCCTGGAGGAGGAAATAGCAACCCACTCCAGCATTCTTGCCTGGAGAATCCCATGGACAGAGGAGCCTGGCGGGCTACAGTCCACGGGGCTGCAAAAAGTCAGACACAACTGAGGCGACTTAGCATGCATGCACGCACCTTCCCCTCATCCTCCTTTATGGGGAAAAGATTAAGTTCCTCGAGATCAGGAAGGCATTTCATCCTGACCTCAAACCTCTCACAAGGCCCCACACAATGCTGGGCACATCAACAAATACTGCTTGGTTTCTCGCTTCACTGCATTTTCTCTAAATCTCTAGCTGTGAAGAAGTGATAAAGGACTCTGTGAGAAAGTAGATTTCTCTGTGCCATGTTTCTAAACACACACACATAGATTAATGTGCGGCATTTGTTTTTATCTTCCCGACTTCCTTCACTCTGTATGACACAGTCATAGAGAACAAATGCATGGACGCCTGGGGGGATGAACTGGGAGACTGGGACTGACATAAATGCACTACTGATACCATGTATAAAATAGGTCACTCATGAAAATTTACTGAAGAGCACAGGGAACTCTACTCAGCGCTCTGTAGTAACCTAAATGGGAAGGAAATCCAGACAAGAATGGAGGTATGTATAGGTATGACTGATTCACTTTGTTATACAGTAGAAACTAATGCAAGATTATAAAGCGACTATACTCCAATAACAATTCTTTTAAAAGTGGGCTCTGTATAAAGACTGTGCCGTAAATAACTGGATTCTGCAGCGGATTTTCATCTTTCATGTCTGGTGATCGTAGGGAAGAAGATTTGATTCCTTCAGTGAGACTGGGGTCTTGAAGGAAACTTGAAAAAAAAATTGAAGTGTTTTAAGCAAAATTTTGGTGGGTTAATTATATGGGAGGGCAGAAAGCCACCAGTGTTCGTTACTATGGCTGATATTAGATTATTCGTTTACTATTGACACTAGTCGATCCTAAAGGAAATTAGCCCTGAATATTCATGGAAGGACTGATGATGAAGCTGAAACTCGAATATTTTGGTCACCTGATGTGAAGAGCCAACTCATTGGAAAAGACTGAGGGAAAGATTGAGGGCAGGAAGAGAAGGGGGCTGCAGAGGATAAGATGGTCAGATAACATCACCGACTGAATAGACATGAATTTGAGCACACTTTGGGAGATAGTGAAGGCCAGGAAAGCCTGAGGGGCTGCAGTGCATGGGGTCAGAAAGAGTCGGACACAACTTACTGACTAAACAACAGCTGATGACAATGCCCCCTTGCACTGAGACAGAGAGAGGATGGGAAATTTTCCCAAAGTGACACAGTCAGTGGGAGAAAAACCCTCTGGATCTAAAGCTCCTGCTCTTTCTACTGTATTCGAGTTTTTGGCAGATGGTATATCCTGATCATTTGCAAGTCACCAACGGTTTGAATGGAGAAGGGAAAGGCTACCCTACTCCAGTATTCTGGCCTGGAGAATTCCATGGGCTGTAAGAAAAAGAATCACAACGAGCTTCCCTGGTATCTGGTGGTTAGGAGGCCACCTTGCAATGAGATACTAGTATGATCCCCTGGCCCAGGATGATGCCACATTCTCCGGAGCAACTAAGCTCCTGTGCCGCAAATATCTAACCTGTGCTCCAGAGCGCGGGAGCTGAAACTACTGAAGCCCATGTGCCCTGGAGCCCACGCTCCACAACTAGCGAAGCCACCGCGATGAGAAGCCTGAGCATGAACCAGAGAGCAGCCCCTGCTCACCACTACTAGAGAAATGCCCCATTAGCAATAAAGACCCAGCACAGCCAAGAATATAACAATAATAATAAAAATCACATAGATGATTAAAGTCAGTTTGTTCGGAATTCTCATGGAAAGAGTCCAGTTACAGAGGCTTTTGATTTTGGCTGTTGCCCTGAATAAGGTAATCGATCAGCCCCTCCGAGCATCCACTAAGCCTCTGAGGAGTGTCGGGGTCAGCGTGTGCAGAGATCCCTGTGCACAGAGCCTGGTTCATGCTGAGGCATATGACCCAAGCATATCAGAGTCTTCAAAACATAGACATTGTGGCATCAAGAGTAAAACCTCTTGCAGAAATGTACACTGTTGTTCTTAGAGCCATAGTTTCAGCTGCCAACTCACTGTAAGGGCACCGAGTGACCTGCCACCTAGATTAAGTCAGGGGGTTTTGCTGAAAACGTTACCCACAAGGAAGGTAAAACAGAGCTAAGAGGAAACGTGACCATCTGCAGAGCTACCATTGCAGCGGAAAGTGCAGCTTCATCAGAGATCTTTCAAATAGAGAACATGGTGCAAACTGAAGTCAGTATTTGTTAACAGAGCCGCTCATCAGCAGCTGGGTTCCTGTCTCTTAACTGATAAGGACAATGGAAGGAGTCAAAAGAAGTGTGGCTATCATATGTAGCACAGAGGTGTTAGAGAACTGGTCTTTCGAGTTCGCAAACTTTGCTGGTGGGAAGCTGGAGAAGAAAGAGCTCACCAGCCGGATGGTAAGTGTCTTTCCTTGGAGTGTTTTTCAAAAATGCTTTGATCTCAAAGGGAATAGAATTTGAACACAAAAATTTAGGTTGAAAATAATCATTGCCCTTGATTTTCTGTTTATGAAAAAGGTAATCTTACCAGTGGGAAAACCACGGTACAGAGGGATGAAGTCCCTTAAAATCTTGTTTGTATTACATGGAACTTTGGCCTCATCTGCGTGCTAAGTCGCTTCAGTCATATCTGAGCCTTTGTGATGTGTTATGGACTGTAGCCTGCCAGGCTCCTCTGTCCATGGGATTCTCCTGGAAAGAATACAGGATTGGGTTGCTATGCCCTCCTCCAGGGGATCTTCCTGACCCAGGAATCTAACCCACATCTCTTATGTTGCCTGCATTGGCGGGCAGGTTCTTTACTGCTGGCACCAAATGGGAAGCCCACTGGCCTGCTGTATTGGGAAAGAAATGGAGGAGGGTGGGTTTGGGAGGGGGTCTTGTGGTATACAGTACATGCAGAGTGCTCATATTCCAGAATTGTTCTTGCCGGAATCCGCTGAAATCCAGAAACGGAATCTGCTCAGATGGTGGAGAAGGGAAAAAATCTTGGCAAGAAAGGAGCTCCTCGGTAGGGGTGGGGGGTGGGCAGGGGAGAGGAATGTGGTGTGTGGAAGAGGAGAAGGAAATAGGATAGAAAAAGAGAGTGATGTTTCAGGAGGAGGGCTGCTGGGGGCCCGTCTTTTGAGGGGAGCGGTGGGTAGGGAGGAATAACTGACTCGAATCCATGTCTGGCATGGGGACCTGTGGTTGGTGGCTCCGTTCCTCTCCTCTCTGAAGGCTCTCAACAAAGCGTGCAGGGTCAAATGTGGCAGAGTTGGTCCCTAAAGCTGGTCTCACTATGTATCAGGCATGGAGAAGAGGGGGGTATGCATATTCATGAGCCATATTCAATGATATATCCATGTGTCATTGTCCCCAAAGTCTCAATATGGACCTTGTCATGAGATTCCTGCTAGTCTGTATACAGTATGTGAGAGAAAGCTCCGACACCCACAGAACCACATTTAATCCCTGCTCTTACTCTTACTAATGACTCTAGACTATTCTTGTAAAGCCAGCATATTAGTACTAACGTCAGGCTCAGAAGGTGGTGTCTACAGATGAGATGGGTGTAAAGTCATAGGTGGCTCAGCCAGTAAAGAATCTGCCTGCAATGCAGGAGAGCCAGGTTTGATCCCTGGGTCAGGAAGATCCTCTGGAGAAGGAAATGACAACCCACTGCAGTATTTTTCCCCAGGAAATCCCATGGATAGAAGAGCCTGGCAGTCTACAGTCCATGGGGTCACAAGAGTTAGACATGACTTAGTGACTAAACCACCACCTAGCTAACATCAAATGCTTAGTAATGTCAGTCCTCATCGTCATCATTATATTTTTACTTTTCCTACTTTGAGAATCTTCACCTCTGTGCTCTACTGGTGGCCCACTGTGGCTGCTGATTTGAATCACAGAATCCCCAACAGGAAGGGGAGTTCTCTCTGCTCTTGAACAGGATGTATAGGTGAGGAGCTTGACCCTTCTATATTTGGATATGTGGACCAGTAGCTCAAAAAGATTGGGGATGTCTTTGGTTTTTGGATTCCTGCTTTTCCAGTAGGAGAACTCTTCATCTACGTCCTTCAAAATATCTGTCCTATGATTATGAGGGTCTATAGAAAGATGGGGCTTCCCAAGTGACTCACTGGTAAAGAATCCACCTGCTAATGCAAGAAACTGGGTTCAATCCCATGGTCAGGAAGATCGCCAGGAGAAGGAAATGGCAAACCACTCCAGTATTCTTGCCTGGAGAAACTCACGACAGAGGAGCCTGGCAGGCTACAGTCCATGGGGTCTCAAAGAGATAGACACGACTCAGTGACTAACAACAAGAGCAAAATTCTCAATGCTTCTGCAGTGATTTACACACAGAGGTTCAAACTGATCTGTGAAGGAAGGATGAATACCTCTCTCCAAGGAAGTTTTCCAGGGAAAGCAAGCAGCTTTTCTCTTGTGTAGCTTCAAGGTCAATCTGCTTGCACTCTGGAAGATCTCCTCCAGTCTGGTGGGTTTCATTCCATCTATATACTCATGTATCCCGAATTTATATATATATGGATATAGGTCTCTAACCTACATGTGTCTCTGGAACTTCAGCAGCAAATAGCTCACTGATGCCTTGACACCTCCAGCTGTATGTTTAAGAGGTATAGTCTGGTTGTATACATCTCATACTGAGGGACTCTCACTCCAAACCCTCCTACATCCAGGCTCCATCTTAGTAATTAGGAGAAAAAATATATAGCCAAATTTCATGCTAATTGCTTCAGTCATGTCTGACTCTTTGTGATACTATAGACCATAGCCCGCCAGGCTTCTCTGTCCATGGGATTCTCTAGGCAAGAATACTGGCATGGTTGCCAAACCCTCCTCCAGGGGATCTTCCTTGACCTAGGGATAGAACCCAAGACTCCTGCATTGGCAGGCAGGTTCTTTACCACAAGCATCAGCTGGGAAGTCCCCTATGGCAAATTAGTTTAGATTAATTCTGAAAATGAAGAGTAATTCTGAGAATTCTTTAAAAAAGGGTAATCTGCCCTTGCAGTCAGCAGCCATTGGAAGATTTCTGCCTAACTTGGCAGAATTCACGGCTGCTCAATATCTTGAATTTAGTTATTTATTGGAAGTCCTTGCCTTTCATGTTTTGTCTGGCTAAGTTATTATAAACTACTATACTTTTACACTGGATGGTATCATAGTAGTTAGAGGCCAAAATGGCTTAGTTCTCTATAGAAAATGGGCTTAAAGGAAATTAGGGCTATTTATTTTATTTCATCTCTCTGTCTCAATCATAAGAAGGAAAGATCTACCACTGTAATCTCTCTTTTTAGTTAAGATTAGGGGGAAAAAAAGATGTGTCTTTGAGGTTCAGCAAGTCTGGTTTCAACCCCAGCCGCAACTATGTGAGCTTGGTTAAATTATTTAACCAGTCTCATCCTTGGGTTTTTATTTTAATCTGTAAAATTTGAATGTTGCTGATGATAAGTACAATGCAATATTGTACTTTCAACACAAGGACTTAATTGTTGAATAATTGAATTATTTTATAGTGATAGGTTTTATTTATCACAATACCTAGACTTTATTAAACGCTTCTGCAAGATATCATGGGTATGCTATTAAAACTCTAACTGAACTCTTATTGAAAACTAGGAAACCAAGATAACCATGGCCTCAGTTCAGTTCAGTTCAGTTGCTCAGTCATGTCTGACTCTTTGTGACCCCATAAATCGCAGCACACCAGGCCTCCCTGTCCATCACCAAATCCCGGAGTTCACTCACACTCACGTCCATTGAGTCAGTGATGCCATCCAGCCATCTCATCCTCAGTCACTCCCTTCTCCTCCTGCCCCCAATCCCTCCCAGCATCACAGTCTTTTCCAATGAGTCAACTCTTCTCATGAGGTGGCCAAAGTACTGGAGTTTCAGCTTTAGCATCATTCCTTCCAAAGAAATCCCAGGGCTGGTCTCCTTTAGCATGGACTGGTTGGATCTCCTTGCAGTCCAAGGGACTCTCAAGAGTCTTCTCCAACACCACAGTTCAAAAGCATCGACTCTTTGGTGCTCAGCCTTCTTCACAGTCCAACTCTCACATCCATACGTGAGCACAGGAAAAACCATAGCCTTGACTAGATGGACCTTTGTTGGCAAAGTAATATCTCTGCTTTTGAATATGCTATCTAGGTTGGTCATAACTTTCCTTCCAAGGAATAACCAACCGTCTTTTAATTTCATGGCTGCAGTCACCATCTGCAGTGATTTTGGAGTCCAAAAAAAAAAACAAAGTCTAACACTATTTCCACTGTTTCCCCATCTATTTCCCATGAAGTGATGGGACCAGATGCCATGATCTTTGTTTTCTAAGTGTTGAGCTTTAAGCCAACTTTTTTCACTCTTGTCTTTCACTTGGAGACCATGGCCTAGTCTGAATGAATAAATACCTAAACTTAATTAAAAATGTTTAAGATATTTTAGGATACAAAATATAAGTTTCTATTCAAATGCAAGCATGTTTAAGGTAGTATTATTTTGTTTGTCAAAATGTTACCTAGAGGTTACAGTGTCCTGGGCGCTGTTCCAAGCCTGCCTGCTCCTGATTCTGTGGAGCAGATTCTCAGTGCCAAAGCCCATATGATCTTAACAACTAAGTCAAGAATAGTGACAAGCAGATCTAATCCCTTGAAGTGATGCCAGCGTCTTGTGGTGAGTCTCCCAGCAGTGACAAGACTTTTCATCTCTCCCTCTGAGACCACATGACTGATACTGGTGCAGAAGGAGATGTCTGTTTCAAAAACATTGCCAGCCACAGGAGAGAAGCGTGAGAAGAGGCAGTATTGTCAACTGGCTCCAAAAATCCACTAGAACTTTTCTTGGGCAGCACATCCTCTTTCAACCTTCATCATTTCATAGCAAAATAATATAGCAGTTAGGAATCTAGCCTTTGGAGTCAACCTGCTTGGGTTCAAATTCTGGCTCCATCTCTTAGCTTAACATAACTTATACCATTTGCTTACCCTCTTGGTGTCTCAAGGCTTCCCTGGTGGATCAGAGAGTAAAGAATCTGCCTGTAGTGCTGGAGACCCAGGTTTGATCCCTGGGTCGGGAAGATCCCCTGGATAAGGAAATAGCAACCCACTCCAGTATTCTTGCCTGGATAATACCATGGACAGAGAAGCCTGGCAGGCTACAGTCTATGAGGTTACAAAGAGTAGGACACGACTGAGCAGCTAACGCTCAGTGTCTCAGTGTCCTTGTCTGTAAAAGAGCTGTAATAATAACAGTGCTTGTTTCACTGGGTGGCTGTGAGAATGAAGGTGCTAATACATGTAAGTCATTGAGAACTGTATGTGGCCTACAGTGAATTCTAGAAAAGCTTTGGTTATTATTGTGCTGGTCTGGAGTCAGTCCCAGAATCCTTCTGGGATGTGGTGAGTTTTGAAAGTTAGTCAAATTTACTCATGACTGAAGTCACACCAGCTATGTAAAGCTAAAGGCAAATTTGCAGCTAACATTTGTTTGACATGGAGCCCAAGAGTTGAGGGTAATGGTTTTCCATGGCATTCCCCATTAGGCAGTCGAATGGCTTCCCTCTGTTTCTATGAACTCCTTAGAAAAACTTGCCTTTCCCATCTAAGAGCCCTGTAGGGACTTGAATCTGAGAATCTGGAATCTGTGTTTGGATGAGACTATGTTAGTTCTGGACCTTAAACAGTACATTTGCAAAATCCCTTGGAGTCTGTTTACTTCTCAGCTCTTGCCCCCATTTGCTTTTGAAACTCTCAGCACCAAAGCTGCTCTAACTGGCTGAGCCTTCCTCGCTAGAGTCTGCCAAATAAACTGTCAAGGAGTATCTGGATGGGCAGTCGTGGTGTTCCCGGATTTCCAGATCATTTGGAACTCAAAGTGTAATAATATCGGAGCCAAAAACACCAAGCATTAGCTTGAGTAACTGTTGCTAAAACGGGATAAGATCTGATTGCTTCTTCCAAAGGATTATTCTGTTGTCCTTAAATATTTATATACTGGGGTCAAGAGTTCTTGGTGTACAGTGAACCAGCACTTTTGAATGAGTCATAGATTTTGGCTTAAGATGAAATTTTAGGGTGAGTAGAGTGGGGGTGTAGAAGGATGTCTCTTATCTCCCCTTTAAAATAAAAGAGGGAATTTGTGCGGGTGAGGAGTTGATAAGGAAGAAGCCGCAAGAACTGGAAAATCTTCACGGCTCAGTCACTGACTTGAAGTTCTTTCCTTCTGCCCTTCACTTTGGGTAAGCATCCTTTACTTAACTAAAGTTCGTAGTGAAAATGTTTCCATACATGTAATGAGAAAAGTACCAACAATTCATGTTAAGAGGAAATGTGCTATCCTGAAATATATTAAGGGTTACTGTAGTCACCCTATATTTGTTGGTTTCTTTATTGGTTCTATCTTTCCTCTGACTTTTTAAGAAAAAAATATATAGCTGTTATCCTTTTGTTGAAAGAAAAAAAAATGTAATTGTTTTTCATAGACCTTCAACTTGTCTTAGAAAGCCTTTGGTGGATCTTGGGGAAAAACAGGGTGAGAGACATGTTTTTGAGGGTTTGGTATAGTGTCTAGGGCAATAATTTGATGACTGTTTTACCCATCTCTTTCTTATAATCCTTAGAAAATAGGGGATGACAGCTTGCCTGTGTTCTTGGGGGAAGAAGGGGGTCATGTGACTCCACAGCCAGTTGCCAGCTTGTGTGGATGTTTGTGGTTTTATGTCAGCATTTATAATACTGTGTTGTCTAGGGTCACTTGAATTTTATAATTTTTTTTTCCAAAAATAGAAACTTTTCTTTCCTCTTAATTTAGCTTCAATCATGAGACAGTGAAACAGGACGGCCATCATAAGGTCTGCATAGCCCCAAGGTCTAGTATTCAATGATGTGTGTCTGAAGTCAGCTTATATACTGAAGATCTGCTGAGGATGAATCCTCCTTGCAGGGGGCAGGGGTATTAAGCAAGACAAAATCATGGCTGTAAATATTTTGCTGGTGAATTTAAAAAATTATTTTTAATTGGATGATAATTGGTTTTTAATTATTTTTAATTGGAGGATAATTGCTTGCTTGTGATTTCACGTGATTAATTTTTTGGTAGAGATACTGACAGTTCTTTGCAACTATCTGTCTTAGGGAATATCATCAATCTCCTAGGTGGGAGCTTTGCCACTGGATGTCGCAGACTCGACTGAATCATCTTGAGAATCGGTTCTCAGCATCTGCTCTCGCTTGAGAAACTGAGGATGAGACTTTGGGTCTCGGTAATTCTAACAGCTCTCATACCTTCCACATCAGCTAGGTTTAGTAAGTATTGCTTTTGAACTGACATTTAAAACAATTTTAATTAGGTAATTCCAAGAACATGTGCCTTGCTATCCAATTGCGCTAACTGAATGGCAATGTGGAGAGTTCATTTATGTTCTACAGTTATTGTTTTTTAAAAATTCATTTATTATTTATTTTTGCTTGCTCTGGGTCCTTGTTGCTGCAAACAGGCTCTTTGTAGTTGCAGTGACCAGGGGCCACTCTTCATTGTGGGTTGCCCTGCGGCATGTGGGATATTACCAGACCAGGGATCAAATGTGTGTCCTCTGCATCAGTAGGGGGATTCTTATCCACTGCGCCACCAGGGAAGTCCTTAGAGTTATTCTTCATCAGCAGTTCTTCATTTGTCCCCTTCACGGGGATAAATTTTTTATAACAAATACAGCATCATTTTGATTTGTTGCATTCAGATACATCAAAACGTAACATGATGCCTGCACATAGAAGGTATGGTCAGCGTTTGTTGACTCGACAACATGCTTTGTGTAGGTGGACTTGGCTGCTTTTCTTTGGAGCAATGTGGAAGATCAAGGTCCAGGTTAAACCATTAATTTACGTACCCATTGTTACTCGCTCAGTTGTGTCCAACACTGCAATCCCATGGACTGTATGTAGCCTGTCAGGTTCCTCTGTCCATGGACTTTTCCAGGCAAGAATACTGGAATGGACTACCATTTCCTTCTCCAGTGTACCCATTAGAATATTTCATAAAAGACCTTAGATGATTTACTTATTCTTTCTCAAAGTATCACAAAGTATGAGAGCTTTCTCAATTTAATCTTGCTGTTGTTTAATCATTAAGTCATGTCCGACTCTTCAAGACCCCATAGATTGTAGCCTGGCAGGCTCCTCTGTCCAAGAGATTTCCCAGTCAAGGATATTGGAGCAAGTTTCCATTTCCCACTCCAGGGGATCTTCCTGATCCAGGGATTGAACCCTAGTCTCCTGCATTGGCAGGCAGGTTCTTTACCACCAAGCCACTAGGGAAGCTTGCTGCTGCTGCTGCTGCTANGATAGTTAGAAATTGTGGAATTGTAGCTGAGTCAGGTGAAATGGTTTTACCTACAAAGGCAATAACAGGGAGAGGAGGGGTATTTGGTAGGATGAGAAAGGAGTGGAAGACAGCCATTAAAAAGAAACTGCAAATGACCCAATTTCATTCCTTTTTATGGCTGAGCAATATTTCCCATGCCGAGTGAAAAAAGTCAGAAAGAGGAAAACAAATATTGTATATTAATGCATATATGTAGAATCTAGACAAATGGGGCAGATGAACCTATTTGCAGAGCAGGAATAGAGGTGCAGGTGTACAGAATGGGTGTGTGGAAATGGTGGGGGGAGGGGGGTGGAATGAGCCGGGAGGTTGGGACTGACATATATACACTGCCGTGTGAAACAGACGGCTAGTGGGAACCTGCTGTACAGGGCAGGGAGCTCAGCTTGGTGCTCTGTGATGACCGGGAAGATTGGGATGGAGGTGGGGTGGAGTGGGGTGGGATGGATGTCCAAGAGAGAGCGGATATGTGTGCACATGCCGCTGATCCGTGGTGCTGTGCAGCAGGAACAAATACAACATCGTAAAGCAGCGGTGTGCGTCAGTGGCTCATCGTGTCCCACTCTTTTCAACGCCATGAACTGTAGCCCGCCAGGCTCCTCTGTCCATGGGATTCTCTGGGCAAGAATACTGGAGTGGGTTGCCATGCCCTTCTCCAGGGAATCTTTCCAACCCAGGGATCGAACCTGTGTCTCCTGCATTGGCAGGAGGGTTCTTTACCACTGAGCCACCCGGGAAACCCCAAACCACTATATCCCTTTTTTTTTTTAAACAGCTATACCCCAATTAAAGAAAATTTTAATGTATAGTAAAGGGAAATCTTAGCTATAATGTGGCACTGGTGAAGCCTCTTTAGTTTCTGCTGCAGAGCACGGGAGAAAGGAGAGGGGGGAGGGGGCTGACCTTCACCCTGACCTGTGAGTGAAATGAAGAAGCTGGGAGAGGAGAGGAGGAGGCGAAGGGAGGGCAGAGAAAGAAGAAGGTGCTGCCGATAAGGAAGGGAAGCGGGGATCCATTTACGGCCACGCATCTGCCTGCAGTGCAGGAGACGAGGATTGGCTCCCTGGGTCGGGAAGATCCCTGGAGAAGGGAGTGCAGCCCACTCCAGAATTCTTGCCTGTAAATTTCCATGGACAGAGCAGCCTGGCAGGCGACGTGACTAACACTTTCACTTTTCTTCCATGGCACACAGAGGGGGTTCAGTGAATCTTTTTCACGTTGAATTAAATCCCATTTGAACAGAAATTTATGGATGAGTTTCTTTCCTTCCTATCTAGGAAAACCAACAAACATGACGTGCTTGGCTTGCTTTGGCAAAGGCCCTCAGGTCATGGCTGAGGCCTTCTGGCGGGTGAACAGAAGTGAGGTGAAGAACTTTGGTGAGACGAGAATACAGGTGATACAGGAGCAAACGCAAAGGTATTCTTAAATGGCAGTTAAAGCAGCCCCCGCCTCCCCACGTGGTTTGCAACTGCACGGTAATCACTGAAAGTAACAGAGTGCCTTTTAATCCTAGCAGTGAGCTGACGTGCCGACACACTGTTTTAAAAATAGAGGCTGTAAAGGAAGAGGATTTGACATCGGAGTACGACTGTCTGGCCATGAATCTCCGCGGCTTCATCACACACACTGTAACACTAAGGAGGAAAGATCCAAGTAAGGCGTGTTTCTGAGACTCCAGTCACTTGACTTTGCTGTATCAACTGTAAGCTGAAATCATATTCTTGGAGAACAGTGTGTTGGCGTGTGGTTGCAGGAAAATCCATCAAGACCACAGAATGCTCCATCTCACAAATAGAAGAAGGCAGGAGGAGAAAAGATTTGTCTTGGGTATAGGCATTACACATATATACACTGTATATAGAGACAGGTGTATATTGTGTAGAGAGACAGAATCCAAGACAGAAAGGAAGCAACGGAACTGTCACTGTGCTTTTTAAGATCAGCACGCTCAGACACCGGTAAACAAGTCAGTAAGGACACACTCCTTCTCCCTGGGAGTGAGTGCATCTTTCTTCCACTCCCTCCATGTACGACTGCGCACAATGATGGCACCAAAAAATAGTTTCAAACACTTTCCTTCCTGAGCACCTGTTGGTTCTCTCACTTGTTTGCACATCCAAGTAGAGACACTCCCTTCGTTAGATGAAGCATTCAGTCCAGTGTAACAAAGGGTGCAGGGAAATTTCTGATATCTTTTCTTGTCACTCCATGTGTGATGATGTAGAAATTATTTAATGTGTTTGTCATATAGTCACAGGGAGAGTTCAACTCCCAGCTTATACCCGTAAGTGCTGTGCTTAGGCGCTCAGCTGTGTTGGACTCTTTGCGACCCCATGGACTGTAGCCCGCCAGGCTCCTCTGTTGACGGGACTTCTCCAGGCAAGAACACTAGAGTGGGTTGCCATGCCCTCCTCCAGGGGATCTTCCCAACTCAGGGACCGAACCCAGGTCTCCCACATTGCAGGTGGATTCTTTACCATCTGAGACACCAGGGAAGTCCAAGCAGGGTACAGTCCAGATTAATTTGGATAAACCCACAGAGGCACAACTTGATTGGGAAAGATGAGAAAATTTAACTAATTTGATAGAGTTAGTCTTTGCCTGAGGTGGTCCTTGGGATTTTTCTTGTTTGAATTCAACACGAACCACTGATTTGTAAGTTTTTATGAAACAGTGGAGCCATGGCTACTCCAGATGATTTTAAATGCTATCGTGCCCCACGGGTCGTCAGGATTCTGCTAGTTACACGTACAAATATACACCCATGTCCTCTCGGGATGTGTCGACCCTGATGAGGCGTCATTTTATGCTGACATCTGTGGTGTCGGTGGGCACGGAAGACCCCCACAGGAACAGGGAAACCACCCGACCCCAGCTGTGCCACGGTGTCCTTACCCCACAGCTGGCTGTGCTCACATTGTTGTTTTATGAATGTTCTCTGGGTTCCTGTGTATTGGAATTGTTTTCTTTTTTTTGGAATGTAATTGCTTTTGTTGTGTTGTTTCTGCTGTTCGACCAAGTGAATCAGCCATGTGTATATGTATATCTCCNGCTGTGCTCACATTGTTGTTTTATGAATGTTCTCTGGGTTCCTGTGTATTGGAATTGTTTTCTTTTTTTTGGAATGTAATTGCTTTTGTTGTGTTGTTTCTGCTGTTCGACCAAGTGAATCAGCCATGTGTATATGTATATCTCCCACCTTGGGTCTCTCTCCCATCTCCGCCCCCACCCCACCCCTCTAGGCCATCACAGAGCTCCCACCTGGGATTGTTCGCATGTTACACATACATGTGATTTCGTTCCTTCTAATACATCTTTATACGCTATCTTTCACCTGCTTTTCTTCAAATCAACACGATTATACTCTGTCTCAACAGCTGTGTAAATTAAAAATTGTTGCAACTGCTTTTAATGGTCATAATAAATTCCTGTTTCTAGTCATACAGTAAAAGAAATTACACACTATCCTGAATTTTAAAAATGAAAACTTGCAAAGCCTATGTCCCCATATTATTAAATATTCAACATTTGATACTACTACTATTAATAATAATAATGTGTGCATTCAGTCATGTCCGACTCTTTGTGACCCCAAGGACTGTAGCCTGCCAGGCTCCTTTGTCCATAGGATTCTCCAGGCCAGAATACTGGAATGGGTTGCCGTCCCTTTCTCCAGGGGATCTTCCCAATCCAGGGATGGATCCAAGTTCCTACATTGCAAGCAGATATTTTACTGTCTGAGCCATCAGGGAATAATAATAATAATAATAAACATTTATTCACTGTTCTCTAAATATGAGGACAAGTCATTATTTTTCATACAATTTTTCATTTGTTTTATCAAAATCCACAATGAAGTTACTATTACTAGTGTCTACTTTTATAGATGGGGAAACTGAAACAAAGAGAGGTTGACTGTGCAGTTTTATGAGCTATGATTTGGACGCAGCTTTTCCTGTTTATAAACACAGAAAATATTCAGTGTTAGGCATCACATATAAGGGTTATTTATGCATTTGCAAAGTAACATTTAGGAAGATACTGAACTTCAACTTCTCTTAATGTCTTCAATTAACTTCTTTCTGCTTGTAAACCAGTCACACGTATAAACATTGTGCAAGAAATTGGGATTCTCAGAGCTTGTCCAGTTATTATTATTAGAAAAAGTGACCTGGAGAGGAATCATGCTGAAATAATTTACTTAGGGAATATTTATCATTTAAACTGATGACAACACAGACACTAGGCTCACTGCCAATTTTCAGTTTTGAATTAGCTCACTTTGGTCACTCTTTTTACATTTTTTTTATTAAAAAGATTTTTTTTTTTCCATCGTGCCTCGTGGGATCTTAATTCCCTGACCAGGAATCAAACCTGTGTCCCCCGCAGAGGAAGTGAGAGGCCTAGCCACTGGACTGTCAGGGAGTTCCCCACCTTATTAATTCTTGATTTCATAGTGGTAGATCGTCAGGGATCGGATGAAATAATGAAGGGATTTGCAAGTCTGGACCAGTGATTTTCTTTGCAAAACTGGGAGCCTATGTTTTGAGATCAGATGCAAATGAAAAGGGAACTATACAGCCAAATCTCATCTGAGTCTCCTCAAATTTATCTTTAAGTGAGACTCTTTGTAAGATAGGATGGTTAATGCTTTTAAAGAGGGAAGGAAACTTACAACAGCCAAAATCACTATTGATGAGCACAGTCCTTACATTCCGTTTGTATACATCTGATACAGTCCAGATGGGGCCCATCTTGCATATATATGTCGTGAAGCAATGAGTAAGGCTAAAAGTGCAGCAGTGGCTAAAAAATGTTCAACAGAAGGGAAATAATGGTGTATTGAAGGCCTAAAACCCAATAATTTGACTTTATCAAATACTCATTAGGGAGTTACAAAGTTCTTGTTTCTCCCTTTGCTTTCCTGTGTCACCAACCCCAGATGTGGTAAGGCTCTAAGGCCTGCTGATTACTTCTCCCTAATGCCACCGAGGCCAAGCCTGCCCACTCCTTTCTCCTTATTACATGGGTCTGGCCCCTCCTACACTGCAGAAACTTCCCTCTCATTCTACTCCGAGGAGCTACTGGCCAAGGAAACAAAACTTCCATACCATCTGACTAATCTTGCTCGAAAAGCACCTTTCTTGTTAAGGAACCACTCAACACTCTTCAGGGGATCCCACAACCAGGATACAGACAAAATGCTTTAGCTGGGCCCTCCAGTCTGATCAGAACCTAGGTCTGGATCCAGCTTTCCAATCATGTATTCCAGAAATTCCCCAAATTAGATGATCTGTCTTCCTCAGAAAACACACTCCCACGTCTGCCCTTGGAATCATAGCATCCTTGCGTGCCAGGAGTGCATTTCTTCCTTTGAAACTCCAGGGACCTCATTCTGCAGGAAGTCTCCAACTGCTAGTCCAGCACACAGTGGGCACACCTTCCTAAAACCTCTGTTAGCTAAAACTGATGCTTTCACTTCCTATCTTAGCTAAGTTTACATGTGTCTCCATATGTTTTATATTCCCCTGATGCTGGGGAAGACTGAAGGCAGGAGGAGAAGGGGACGACAGAGGATGAGATGGTTGGGTGGGATCCCTGATTCAACGGAAATGAGTTTGAGCAAACTCCAAGAGATGATGAAGGACAAACAAGCCTGGCATGCTGAATCCATGGGGGCGTAAAGAGTCAGACATGACTGAGCAAGAACAACAACTGTATGTATCTCTTATGCTTTGAAACCCCCCTACAATGCCTAGTCTGGTGCCTTGCATAGCGTAGAGGTTCAATAACCATTAATTTACTGATTCTTGAAACAGCCATGAGAATTCCACGTAGGCAGTCCTTGTGTGAATCTCTTGTCCTCTCAATCGATGCCAGTACCCACGTGTTTTTATTTTCTCCTGTTCTAGAAATAATAATAATAATCATGTTTCTCCTCCCCCATCTTTTGAATAGTGGATCAGCAAAGTATCTACTACATGCTTGCAGGATTTAGCCTATTATTATTACTAATCAATGCCTTGGTGATAATTCTAAAAGTGTTCTGGATTGAGATTATTCTGTTCTGGAGAGACATAGCTAGACCTTCTAAAACTAGGAACGGTAAGTGGCAAGTTTCAAATTTCTTTACTAGAAAAGGTTCTATAATGGCTGTTGTTTGCTTGTCTAATAATCTCTTAATAGTGATGCTACTAAACCTAGATTTTCTTTTGCTTATTATTAGCGTATTATCAATAAATCTTTTTGAGTACTCAAAGGACACTATTTATCCTGTCTGGTCATTCCTTATGGTTCTGAAATTCACCTAAACAGCTCCAATTTTCTCCCCAGTAGAACTGCTGTTGTTACTAGTTCCTCAATAACAGAGTCTGTTCCCAGCCCAGAAAGGGCATTTGGGGAAATATGTACTGGTAAAACTTTACAGAAGTCAAACATTTGCAAAATTGTTCCTCTTTTCCAGCGGTGAACATGTTAGAAAGGTCCATCAGGTTGTAGGTGTATTTTTACCAGAAATCCTGCTCCATAAAGAATCTTACCTCCCTACATATGTATACACATGAAAGGAAGCAGTTATACCTGCTAAATATGAACACTGTTCTTCATTTGGAGGCAAATAAAATTTAGATTTTCCATAGCATTATTCAACTAGAGCTAATTGTTTGATTTGTGAGAAATTCAGACCCCTTAAACATTTATCCTCCCTTGCCACCACGAACTACCTTTTAGCATTTTCACTTCCCCATGGGGAAAAGAAAAACTAAAACTTAGATCTGCCTGGCACAGCAAAAAATCCCTTATCTGTGACTATACATACTTATTAATATATTATTAATCAAACAGGACAATATGGTTTGAACTAAACTGGTCAGGCACTTGTCTGTGTTCAGTCTGAACAGCTTGAACTCTGTTCAAGTTCAGCTTGAACTCTGTTCAAGTCTGAGACAGTAAAAAGGAGAATGTGGGACTAAGACTGGTTTCCTGATGACTGTACTGTGTGTGCGCTCAGTCGTGTCTGACTCTTTGTGACCCCATGCACTGTAGCCCGCCAGGCCCCACTGCTGTCTCTTATACACNTGAGCTAATTGTTTGATTTGTGAGAAATTCAGACCCCTTAAACATTTATCCTCCCTTGCCACCACGAACTACCTTTTAGCATTTTCACTTCCCCATGGGGAAAAGAAAAACTAAAACTTAGATCTGCCTGGCACAGCAAAAAATCCCTTATCTGTGACTATACATACTTATTAATATATTATTAATCAAACAGGACAATATGGTTTGAACTAAACTGGTCAGGCACTTGTCTGTGTTCAGTCTGAACAGCTTGAACTCTGTTCAAGTTCAGCTTGAACTCTGTTCAAGTCTGAGACAGTAAAAAGGAGAATGTGGGACTAAGACTGGTTTCCTGATGACTGTACTGTGTGTGCGCTCAGTCGTGTCTGACTCTTTGTGACCCCATGCACTGTAGCCCGCCAGGCCCCACCGTCCATGGGATTTCCCAGGGAAAAATATTGGAGTGAGTTGTCACTTCCTGCTCCAGGGTCTCCCCAACCCAGGGACGAGCCCGAGTCTCTTGCATCTCCTCTACTGGCAGCCTTATCCTTTACCACTGTGCCACCTGGGAAGTCACTTCCTGATGACATTTTGGGGATGGTAGATTGTTGTCATCCTCTCCAGATTCTAGAATATTTGAGGGGCTGTGATATATTCACCAATAATCCTAACCGCCCCCCCCCCCGAGAAATGTCTATCAAGAGTAAAATGAGAATTTTTTAAGGACTGGTTAATAATGTTGTGTTCCTTGCTCTCATGTTCAGATGGGAAGATCTACGATGCTTATGTGATCTATCCACGAAGCTGCAGAAACAGTCCAGCGGGGGCCAGCTCTGTGGAGTACTTTGTCTACCAGATTCTGCCTGACGTTCTTGAAAATAAATGTGGTTACAATTTATGCATCTTTGGGAGAGACCTGCTTCCTGGACAAGGTAAACTTACCCACAACCATCAGGGACAGAAGCTCTCATTCCTCAGAAAGCTAAGTGATGAGCTCTTGGATCAGGAGTTGCAATCACTATTCCAGGTCTTAGGACCAGAACATTTAAATATTTCTCCAGAGGAAGGAAGTACTTCTTTTCTTCTCCTCTCCCCATCACCACTCTGACCCCGAGGTCTTCACAGCAGTGGCAGTGATGTGAAGACAGGGTAAGTCATCCTTGTTTGTGGATCTGGCAGGGCCCAGCCCCTACTTCGGGCTTCCCTGGTGGCCCAGTGGTAAAGAGGCCACCTGCCAATGCAGGAGATACAGCAGACGCAAGTTCGATCTGAGTCGGGAAGATCCCCTGAAAAAGGGAATGGCAACCCACTCCAGTATTCTTGCCTGGGAAATCCCATGGACAGAGGAGCCTGGTGGGCTACAGTTCTCAGGGTCTCAAAGAGTTGGACATGACTGAGCAACTGAGCACATCCACCAGCCCACATCCGCCACTAGGAGAACTGACATCTCTGAAGTCTGTCTAGATCTGAAAGAAGAAGACCTAACATCCAAAGAATTGCATTCTCCTATCCAGAGGCACTGGCTAACATGNTCAGGGTCTCAAAGAGTTGGACATGACTGAGCAACTGAGCACATCCACCAGCCCACATCCGCCACTAGGAGAACTGACATCTCTGAAGTCTGTCTAGATCTGAAAGAAGAAGACCTAACATCCAAAGAATTGCATTCTCCTATCCAGAGGCACTGGCTAACATGTTTGAAAGGACTCAAAGTTTTTATAATTTTCCTAACACTGAAGAAACATGTGCAAACTTATGTCCTCACAAGAACAGATAGAATTGTGTCTTCTGTTTCTTAATACTCCTAGTCAATTTCACGTGCTTTTGACAGCTGGGTCACAATTCCAGCATTTCAGTAGTGTTTCTTCTTTCCCTCCATATTCATGTCAAGTACTACCATCAGGTCAGTTCAGTCGCTCAGTCGTGTCCGACTCTTTGCGACCCCATGAACCACAGCATGCCAGGCCTCCCTGTCCAACACCAACTCCCAGACTTCACTCAAACTCATGTCCATCGAGTCAGTGATGCCNCTCTCCTCTTTCACTTTCATCAAGAGGCTTTTTAGTTCCTCTTCTACCTTAGGGACCCTCTCTTTTTTTTTTTTTTTTTTTTTGAGGCAAGGAATACCACTTTATTTAGAAACTAACGTCTGAAAATAACCCACTTGTTGGAGGTCTGGATGCCAGGTTCTTTTATAGAACAGAGATGGGTGGAGGAGGTGAGAAAACCAAGTAAAAAGTACATTAATCTTTCAAACATCTCCTAGAATGGCCAGCCTGGGAGGGGTGGGATATGTTAATTTCCTTCTTCCTGTAGCTACTCCCAGGTGGACATGGTCCTGAACAAAGGCACTTAGGAAACCCTCCTTCTAATGCTTCTCGAATTCCTCAGGAACCAGGAAGCATTTGGTTCCTGAACCAGGCGGGGTACGTTTCATAGACTGTGAGTTTAAACTGGCATTCCTACCGCAAAGAGGGATTCAAATGCCTATATGCAAGACAACAAAAGAGACACAGATGTAAAGAACAGACTTTTGGACTCTGTGGGAGAAGGCAAGGGTGGGATGATTTGAGAGAACAGCACGGGAACACGTATATTACCATATGTGAACTAGATCACCAGTCCAGGTTCGATGCATGAAACAGGGCACCCAGAGCTGGTGCGCTGGGACAACCCAGAGGGTAGGGACGGAGAGGGAGGTGGGAGTGGGGCTTGGAATGGGGGACGCATGGTGGATACACTCATGGCTGACCCATGTCAATGTATGGCAAAACCCACCATAATATGGTAATTAGCCTCCAACTGAAATAAATAAATAAATTTTTTTAAAAAGAAATGAACACATCACAGGTGAATCTGATTTATCCTGAAATATTTGGGTACTGTTAATGGCCTAGTACCAGCTTGGGAGAACTGTAGAGTATACAATTCAGGAAGACGTAACTCACATCTCTCCCGAGGTGCCCTTGTTCCTCCAGCTCTCCACATTGGCTGTTTGTGGGCCCCATGGACTGTACATGCCAGGCTCCTCTGTCCATGGCATTCTCCAGGCAAGAATACTGAAGTGGGTTGCCATTCCCTTCTCTAGGGGATCTTCCTAACCAGGGATGGAACCCACATCTCTGTTTCCTGCATTGGCAGGCAGATTCTTTACCACTAGCGCCACCTGGGAAGCCCATGTCCTCTGATCTCACCTCAACAAAAATAAATTAAAAGCCAACACCAAACTTCACTTTTCCCTTAGAAAAAGTTCATAACTGGCCCATGCAGTGCATTTCTTCTCATGACAGTTACCCGCCATCGGCTCTTTCAAGCCCACTCTGCACCCCCTGCTCCATCCAGTGGCCTGGTGACTGATCTCTATGGAAGGCATCATCTGCTCCACACCAGGCTTGGCCAACGGGAGGCACAGGCAGGGGCTCAGAGGGCAGAGTGTATCCCTGGTCCCCTCCAGGTGGGGTAGCCTAGGTAGCTGTGCTTCTCCCTGCTGAGCGCTGGCTCCGGTCGGCTTGGGCTGCATAACCGTTTCCACCCTTCACACCTGGAGGGTGATTGTCACTCTCTGATGGCACCAGTTGTGAAGGCCTGAGCATCTCTCGTTGATTTCCCTTGGCTCCGCCCACATCTTTTGTAAGCTGTCCTTTCATTAAATTCTCTCTACTCCGTGCTTCCAAGTATTCTGAGATTTCTGTTAGGATCTACTGACACAAGGTCTCTCTGGCTAAGCACCGTTCGACACTGATTTCCTGCTTCCAACCGTGTGGACTGGCAGTCTTTGGCCCCTGCTCTCTAAGAAGGTCTGGACTTTATTGTTGTTATTATTATTCATGGTTGTGCTTCCTTCTTCACTCTCTTCCCTCCTTGCTTTGACAGCTGTGTGTTTTACATGTTTTCAGTCCACCCAGAAGTTAAGGGAAATCACCGTAGAGTTGATGGTCCATAAATAGTGACTTGACAAACGGATCTCATCTTCCTTAAGATTTTCCTAGTTTGAATCAAATTAGCTTATGGAAAAGAGACTACTAGGGGTTGAGGGTGGGGAGCAAAGTGAATCGAAGACTTCATGGAGACTTGAGTCAGTTCAGAGAAGCAAAGGTTCCTGAGTTTGCGCTCTTCAACAAGAGAGTTAAAATTCTAAGTCAGAGTGAGAGTAGCATGGAAGTGTACACATTACAACGTATCAAATAGGCTGCTGGTGGGAAGCTGCTGTGCAGCACAGGGGACTCAGCTGAGTGCCCTGCGATGACCTAGAGGGTGGGGTGAAGCCGGGGTGGGAGGGAGGCTCAAGACAGATGAAGTAAGTGAAGTCAAGTCGCTCAGTCCTGTCCGACTCTTGGTGACCCCATGGACTGTAGCCTACCATGCTCCTCCCATGGGATTTTCCAGGCAACAGTACTGGAGTGGGGTGCCATTTCCTTCTCCAGAGGATCTTCCCCATCCAGTGATTGAACCCAGGTCTCTGTATTGTAGGCAGACGCTTTACGTCTGAGCCACCAGGGAAGTCAAGACGGATGGGATATGTGTATACTTATGGCTCAGATATGCAGATGACACCACCTTTATGGCAGAAAGTGAAGAGGAACTAAAAACCCTCTTGATGAGAGTGAAAGAGGAGAGTGAAAAATTTGGGTTAAAGCTCAGCATTCAGAAAACGAAGATCGTGGCATCTGATCCCATCACTTCACGGGAAATAGATGGGGAAACAGTGGAAACAGTGTCAGACTTTATTTTGGGGGGCTCCAAAATCTCTGCAGATGGTGACTGCAGCCATGAAATTGAAAGACGCTTACTCCTTGGAAGAAAAGTTATGACCAACCTAGACAGCATATTCAAAAGCAGAGACATTACTTTGCCAACTAATGTCTGTCTAGTCAAGGCTATGGTTTTTCCAGTGGTCATGTATGGATGTGAGAGTTGGACTGTGAAGAAAGCTGAGCACCGAAGAATTGATGCTTTTGAACTGTGGTGTTGGAGAAGACTCTTGAGAGTCCCTTGGACTGCAAGGAGATCCAACCAGTCCATTCTGAAGGAGATCAGCCCTGGGATTTCTTTGGAAGGAATGATGCTAAAGCTGAAACTCCAGTACTTTGGCCACCTCATGTGAAGAGTTGACTCATTGGAAAAGACTCTGATGCTGGGAGGGATTGGGGGCAGGAGGAGAAGGGGACGACAGAGGATGAGATGGCTGGATGGCATCACTGACTCAATGGACGTGAGTGTGAGTGAACTCCGGGAGTTGGTCATGGACAGGGAGGCCTGGCGTGCTTCGATTCATGGGGTGGCAAAGAGTCAGACTCAACTGAGTGACTGAACTGAACTGATGGCTGATTCATGTTGTTGTACAGCAGAAACTAACACAACATTATAAAGCAATTATCCTCCAATTAAAAAATGTAAAAATTTTCACAATTCTAAGTCCTTTTGCAATAGGTAAACTAATATTCTAGGAAGATAATGTGTAGATAATTCCTCTGTCCATGGTATTCTCCAGGCAAGAATACTGGAGCGGGTAGTTGTTCCCTTCTCCAGGGGATCTTCCCGAATCAGGGATTGAACTGGGGTCTCTGCAATTGCAGACGGGTTTTGCACCAGTTGGGCTACCAGGGAAGCCGCAACGCGTAGACAATGAACCTGAATTCCAAGTCTCCTGCTACGTAACTGTAGGTTCCCCCTGAGCTGAAGAACCCTGGACTGCTCTGCCTGGGAGAGGAGAGGGCTTGACTTTCTTGCAGTGACAGCGGTGTGCGGGCTCTTACCTCTTCCGCCGTGTCTTTTATCGCTAGATGTGGCCAGTACAGTGGAGACCAGCATCCGGATGAGCAGGCGGCACCTCTTCATCCTCACTCCCGAGATCGTGCACAGCAAGGAGTTCGCCTACGAGCGGGAGATCGCCTTGCACAGCGCCCTCATTCAGCAGGACTCCAAGGCCATCCTCATTGAAATGGAGGCTCTGTGCCCGCCTGGCGGCCTGCAGTTTGAGGAGCTTCAGGACGCCCTTAAGCATCTCATCAAAGTGCAGGGGACCATCAAGTGGAGGGAGGACCACGTGGCCAACAAGCGGTCCCTGAATTCCAAGTTCTGGAAACACGTAAGGTACCACATGCCACCGGTGCCAAGTCGACTCCCCAGGAGAACTCCAAGCTTGGCATCCTTGAGTGCCCAGGGGTAGTAGTGCTTGCTTTGACAGCGAATGCATCCCGTGTTGTGGACTCGAATTTCTCCTAACTGGGTCACGCTGCTGTACCAGACACTGAGCTCCAGAAATAGGACTACACCGGAGGGATTTCAGACCTCAGGCTTCCTGCTTTAACTTTACTTCCGCTTCCCTGATTCTGGGTGCGTGCACAATACCCATTGATTTTCAGCCTCAAGCTTCCAGACTCCTAACCTCACATTCCATCTCCCTTGGCTAGTCCTTCTCCATTGTGGTTTAGCATCTTCTAGCTACTCTTCCTCTCTCTCACTCTCTCATTCTCTCTCTCTGTATTCCTTGTCTATATTACATATTTTGAACATATTTTGAAAGTTTTAGAATTAAATTTTCATGTAATCTTAAAGAACACTTAGATCATCTCTAGCAGAACTTAAATTTCCTCACCCTGCCAGAACGTGTTCGAGTTTATTCAACAAGATGCTTAATTTTTATCATCTCAATATTGCCGATTCTGTTGGTGTATCTTACTCAATTATCCAATTGTCATAATATTTATTAGTTTTGATTCTAAAATTTATTTCATATGAGAGAAGTGAGAATAATCATACCAAACTCCTTGTATTTCTGTGCTAATCAAATGAGAAATAAAAGTATTTAGACCAGAGTAAGAATTCACTCAATAGTGACAACTTGCTATGACATTTTCTTATAATGTGGATTTCATTCTATGCCCTCTTAAGCAGAGGTCCCCAGTCTCTGGGACCTAATGCCTGATGCTCTGTGGTGGAGCTGATGTAGTAATAATAGAAATAAAGTGCACAAGAAATTTAATGTGCTTGAATCATTCTAAACCATCCCCCCCCACCGGCCCCCCATCCATGGAAAAATTGTTTTTCATGAAACTGGTCCTTGGTGCCAACAAAGTTGGGGACCACTGCTGTAAAGAGTAAATTCTCTCCAGATTCACTACCACCTAGAAGGACAGAGGCTTTTCTGATTCATGAACACAGGATATTTTGGAACTGATTTTATTTCCTTCTTTGCATTAACTATTTGAAAGCATAAAGCCAAATCTGGAAACTTTCTATAGCAAATACATGGGATATCATAACAGGGAATTGAAAATAATCTCTTCCCTAGCTCCATAATAAAAGAAACTGAAAAACTGGATGTAATAAAAATTTCAGATGTCTGCTGATAATTCTTACCTTACTAGTCTCTTTGGGAAGGGCAGTTCCTTTTCAGAGAGAAGTAAAGTAAGAATTTTTCCAGGTTTACCTATTCATTTTTTAAAGCACCAATTGATTAGCAGACATTTAAAATTTTGATTATGCCCAACGTATCAATTTTTGTTACATGGATAGTGTTTTCTGTGTCCTAAAAAAGTTTTTTTTTTTTGCTTATCCCAAGGTCATGGAGAATTTGTCTTATGTACTGTTATGAACTGTATATGATTCCAGCTTTTATGTTTAAGTGTATGGTCTATTGTAAATTAATATTTGTATGTAGAAACATCTCCCCATAGGGATACCCAGTTACTTCAGCAACATTTGTAAAATACTTTTCATCCCCTACTGAACTGACATGGTATCTTGGTTAAATAGCTATAGACTATATATGTGAAAGTGAAAGACTCTTGCTTAGTCGTGTCTGACTCTTTGCAACCCCATGGACTATACAAGTCCGTGGAATTCTCCAGGCCCGAATACTGGAGTGGGTAGCTTTTCCCTTCTCCAGGGGATATTCCCAACCCAGGGATCAAACCCAGGTCTCCCACATTGCAGACAGATTCTTTACCAGATGAGCCACAAGGGAAGCCCAGACTGTATATGTATGGGTCTGTTCTTTTATTTTCCACGTATATGCTCATGCTAATATCACACTACCAAGATTACTATTGCCTTGTTGTAAACCTTCAAGTTGGTTTGATTCTTCTCTTTTCTTTAAGATTGTTCTGCCTATTTTAGATGGTTTGCATTTTCATATGACTTTTAGAATGTGTTTCAGTCTTTTTGAAAACTCCTCTTATGACTGAATTACAGACTCTGTGAATTCTGTAGTTTGTGGAGAGTAGATATCTTAAGAATGAGTCTCCCATTCATAGACATGGTCTAGCCCCCCATTCACTGAGGTATTTCCTGTCTCCTAGCAGTATTTTGTAGATTTCATAGTAGATATCTTGCCTATCTTTGAAAAAAAATTCCCTTGGGTATTTGATTTTTTTAATGTTTTTGTAAGTGGTATCTTTCTAGCAAAGTTCATTTTCCCAATTTCCATTTTTAGTCTATAGAATTGCGATCTGTTGCACTAATGGTCTGGTAGCAAGCGATGAGAATGAAGACAGAACACGAAATCTGGTGCAATGGGTCAGCGGATCTGCAGCCTCTGTTGGACTGAGGTGCAGAGTCCACTCAGAGTCCAGCTTTTATTCCTAATTGCAGACTACAAGATTTTCTCAGATCTTATCTTTCTCAAGACACATGCTGTGTTAATAATGTACTCCTAAATGTCATGGACTGCACTGACAAAGTCCAGATCTCCTACCCCAGGCCTTTCCCTTTGGGGCTAGTCTTGGAAACAATTAGCAAGTGCGTAGGTAGTGTTAGTGCCTGACACTGACTAGCATTCCAAAATCCATGCTTTTACAATCCCAGTCATACTCCCTTCTGGGTCTGGCCTTGAGGCTTGTAACAGGGAGATTATTCTTAAGGAAAACATGAAAGATAAACATTAACATAGTTTCTTAATATATGCTATTTTTCCAGGTGCTATTTCTGTGAAATTTCTCAAAGCTGTGAAAGTACATTATTAGGAATTCCCACTACACAATCGATTTCTATATATTCACGTTGTATTTCGTGATCTTGATAAAGTCATTAATTTTTTCCAACAGGCTTTTCTTGTAGATTTCAAAGGGTGATCAACATANTGCTATTTTCCCAGGTGCTATTTCTGTGAAATTTCTCAAAGCTGTGAAAGTACATTATTAGGAATTCCCACTACACAATCGATTTCTATATATTCACGTTGTATTTCGTGATCTTGATAAAGTCATTAATTTTTTCCAACAGGCTTTTCTTGTAGATTTCAAAGGGTGATCAACATAAAATTATGCCCTCTGCCCAAACCAGTAGTTTTATTTCTTCCTTTCCAATCTTTATGCCTTTTATTTTTATTTCTTTACTAATTACAAAATGATTGTCCTAGGTGAGAGCTGACATCTTTATCTTGTTCCCCATCTTAGGAAAATGCCAAGTGTTTCACTATTAATTATGTAGTTACACATAGCTTTCTTATAGGTGTTCTTCATCAGAGTAAGAATGGTCCCTTCTGTTCCCAATTTCCCGAGTGTTATTAATCAAGAAACAGGATTGAGTATTGCCAGTTGCTTTTTAATTGCATTTATTGAGAAATCCTATGGTTTTTCTCTTGTATTAGATGAATGAGTTTGATTGGATAAAAAATGAAAATCACTCCCTTTAAACCCTTTACCTGTCTGCCATGGGTTTCATTTCACGTTTTTGTTTGAAAGATACAATCACAGGCCAGTCTAAAAATACATCCTGAGTTCCACCTGCTGATTTTTTTAAAAGTGCACAATTTGGGAGTTGAGAGTTAACGTTGTTATTGGGGGCAAAATAAGGACTGCACCCCGGAGACAGTGTTTCAGATAGTTCTGAGAAACTGCAGTGAGGAAGTGAGGGGAGGAGCTAGGATATTTAAGAGTTTTGCAGCCAAGGACAGGTAGTTGGGAACATCAGACGTTATTGTTAATTAAAGAAACCATATGCTTCAGGTTAAGGAATGTAGCTCTTTTCCATGTGTGGGAAGATGCAAGAGTCTGGGCCCACTGAAATCATTCCTTTGGTGTGCATCTCATCTGTCTGGGGGTCATATCCTGTGTTTGCAAGTCCTGAAGTGCCTCAAGGTTCCCCTTAGGGAGCGGCTACATTCTGCTGACAGCTAGATGGCAGGTATTCTTTCCTTCCAGCGTGACCTTAGGGCTCACATCGGAGGGCTGAAATCGTGGATGTCTGTGACATCCTTATGTACTGATAGGGCAGGAAATGTTCCATTTCTCACACCCCACCATAAAAACTTAAACACACCTTCTCCTTTAGCCTCCCTTTCTTCTAACTCTTTTAAAATTTCAATTTAACACCTCTGTGCTTCTCGGAGAAGGCAGTGGCACCCCACTCCAGTACTCTTGCCAGGAAAATCCCATGGATGGAGGAGCCTGGTAGGCTGCAGTCCATGGGGTCGCGAAGAGTCGGGCACGACTGAGCGACTTCACTTTCACTTCTCACTTTCACGCATTGGAGAAGGCAATGGCAGCCCACTGCAATGTTCTTGCCTGGAGAATCCCGGGGACGGGGAGCCTGGTGGGCTGCGGTCTATGGGGTCGCGCAGAGTCGGACACGACTGAAGCGACTTAACGGCAGCAGCAGCAGTCTTCTCTTTTACTTCCCAAGAGGTAACGCCCATCCATCAGGTTTAGCAAAAAGCCTTAGGACCCAGCCAGGACCCCAGGACTTGAAATACCAAGTCCTCCGCACCTTTGCTTAGCCTCGGGGAAGCCGGGCCCCCAGGGTTGGGACTCCTCTTCTGTCTCCATGGGGTCGCCTGCCGGCCCAGCCCCTTCCCCTAAAGTGCAAATGCTCTCAGTCCAAAAACTGACTCCGGGGCTCTGGTGCCAGCTGCCTGCTGCGCCCAGGGTGCGTAGGAGCTGCCCCGGCGCGCCCCCTCCTGGCCCCGGGGGCCGCTCGCCAGCTTCGGGGACCTAGGCGCGCCGCCCCTCACCTCAGCCTCCTCGGCCCCTTCGGCTCCCGGCTCCAGCGAGCCGCTCCCCGGAACCCAAGGGAGGGGCGCCCAGCGACAGGAGCCTGTACCTGTACAGCTCCTGTACCCCGAGCGCGGCGAGGAGCTCGCACTCCGCTCCCAGTGCGCCGCGGACTGGGACACCCAGCACCCAGAACGCGCCGAACTTGGGACACCCGGGACTCTAAGCGCCCCCATCCGAGGAGCACCCCCAAACTGGGAGAACCCTGGACTCGGAGCGCCCCCACGGAGGAGAAGCCACACCCGAAGAATCCTGATCGGAGCAAACCCGGACGGGGAGAGTCCTAGACCCAGGACACGTCCCCAGGCAGCGGAACAGGAGCAGCGAGCACTCCACTCGCAGCTGAGTTCTGCCCGACTCTCTCTGTCTTCATACTTTCCGTTCCTTGTTTTTTTCTTTTTCTTTTCTCTTTCAGCCTTCTCTGTTTAATTGCACTTGCGGCTCCTTTCTTCTTTCACGGTGGTAGAAAGGCAGCAGGTATTGTTTCTCGCCAGCGTCTGCCATCCGAACGGTGTGGAGGAAGCCCCCGCTCTAGCCTCGGGACCCCTTCTGACGGTAAGAAAGACCTGTCTTTTTCACCTTCAGCTTCTTCGGCTGTCCTCTGCTGCCAAGGGGGCGGCCAGCCTCTGGGGCAGCGTTTCTGAAAGATCAGTTAAATATGACGATGTATGAAAATGTTAGTCGCCCAGTCGTGTCTGACTGTTTGCGACCCCGTGGACTGTCGCCCCTCCAGGCTCGTCTGTCCATGGAATTCTCTAGGCAAGAATAGATCGAACGGAGTCGCCTGTATGTGTCTCCTGCATTGCAGGTGGATTCTTTACCGCGGAGCCACCAGGGAACCCCATTATATATGTTATGCGTATAATTTTAAATATTAAGTATATGTGCATACTTACATGAATAATTGGTGATTCACCATCATCAACTTACCCTGATAGTATAATTTTAGAGTCTAAAACGTCCCAATTTTTTTTTTTTTTCTAGAAAGGTGAGAACAGGGAAAGGAAGTGAGAGTTTTCATTTATCAAGCAGTTACTTGTGTCTGTCACTGTGTAGAAAACGTTTTGATGCTTCCTTTTCGATTTAGCCTCCTACAGGCCAAATGAAGTATGCGTCCTTTTCTTTTTTTTGGTGGGGTGGGTATAATTGCTTTACCATGTTGTGTTGGTTTTGCTGTACAATAAAGTGAGTCAGCTGTATGTATACATATATCCCCTCCCTCTTGAGCCTCTCTGCCCCTTCCCCCTCCATCACAGAGCACTGAGCTGAGCTCCCTGTGCTGAACAGCAGGGTCCCACTAGGTATCTGTTTAATACATGATAATATATATATGTCAACCCTAATCTTCCCTCCCTCTGTGTCCACATGCCAGTTCTCTATGTCTATGTCTGTAGTCCTGCCTTGGAAACAGGTTCATCAGGACCGTTTTTCAAGATTCCACATATATACATTAGTATATGATATTTGCTTTTCTCTTCCTGATTTCCTTCAATCTGTATGACAGACTCTAGGCCCATCCACGTCTCTACAAATGGCCCTATTTCATTCCTTTTAGTGGCTGAGTACTATTCCGTGTACCCCACTCCAGCACTCTTGCTTGGAAAATCCCATGGACGGAGGAGCCTGGTAGGCTACAGCCCATGGGGTCGCAAGTAGTCGGACAGGATGGAGCGACTTCCCTTCGCTCCACTTCAGTATTCCGCGTAGCACCACACCTTTATCCCTTCATCCGGCACTGGCCGGGTTTAGGTTGTTTCCACGTCCTGGCTATTGTAAACAGTGGTGAAGCATGCTTCTTAAAAGGAGGGGGCCCCAGGGCAGAGAGGTTCAGTAGTTTACCCAAGGGCATCCCGCTACTAAGTAACAGATTTCCAGATTCACTCCTACATTTTCCTAATTTCAAAACCTTTGCCTTTATCTGAGATGCCTCCCAAGGGTTTTAGAATCCCAGCAGCTGTACAGCAGTTATCAAATAGATGCCTGGGCTGTGTCTTCAGATGCAGGTACCTGAACTCAGTGTATTATTGATACACCACACCCATTTGGTGCTGCTGTCCTGGGATCTGGAACCCCATTTTCCAATGCAAGGGCCTTGGATGGGCTAGGAGGGAGCACTGGTTTGATCCCTGGCTAGGGAACTATTGATAAGATCCCATGTGCCACATAGCTCAACCAACCAAAAAAAAAAAAAATCAAAAATTACAAAGCAAAAGAATGATAGATTTGAATGCATAAATATAAAAGTGTCCATACGTTAAGACATCAAAACAGGGATTGAAAAGGAAAACTATGCAACAAATTTCTTAAAAAATTTAAGAACTGGATTAAAAATGCATGAAGAAAAGGATATAAAATAGCTGAAAATACATGAATGGTATTTTGCCTTATTTATATCAATAGAAATGCAGGTTAATAAGCCATGAGATACTATTATCAATTTCAGATTTAAAGAAGGGGAGAACTCAACGCTAATGTGGGTGTAGTAGAGGAATATTGTTTTATACTGGTGTGTTAGCTACTCAGTCATGTCCGACTCATTTGTGACCCGGTGGACTGTAGCCCACCAGGCTCATTTGTTTTTCCAGGCAAGAGTACTGGAGTGGGTTGCCATTCCCTTCTCCAAGGGATCTTCCTGACCAAGGAATGGAATGTAGGTCTCCTGCATTGCAGGCAGATTCTTTACCACCAGGGAGGCCCAGGTCTTGTGCTAGTGAGGGGTATGAATTATTACATTTCTGGGTACAGTTTGGTGGTATGCATTTATCATGTTTAGAATATATTCTTTGACTCATAGCTATGCACCAAGGAAAAAATAAGAAATATAGAAAAATATTTGGTTGGCCAAAAAGTTCCTTCTAGTTTTTCCAACCAAAGTTACAGGGAAACCTGAATGAACTTTTTGGCCAACCAGTAATAATAGCTCAGCGATATTTATCACTCACCAGACACTTTGCAGCAGTAGCTCGTCTAGCCTTCACAACATTTCTGGGAGGTAGCTTTGTTATTCCCTTTTATGGATAAAGTGATTGAGGAACACAGATGGTAAGTGACCAGCCCATGTTATTCAGCTGCTAAAGAGTAGAATGAGTTATCTATTTCACACATATTCTCGATAGTGTATATGGGTCAATCCCAATCTCTTGATTCATCTCACACACCCCTTCTTCCCGTTGGTATCCATATGTTTGTTCTCCACGTCTGTCTCTTTCTGCTTTGTAAGTAAGATCATCTGTACCAGTTTTTTTCCGGATCCACATATGTGGATTCATATTGGACATTTGTTTTTCTCTTTCTGACTTACTTTGCTCTGTATGACTGTCTGTATAAAAATACATAACTGATGAGAACCTACTGTAGACCACAGGGAACTCTACTCAGTGCTCTATCATGACCTAAATGGGAAGGAAATTAAAAAAAAAAAAAAACAGGGGATATGTGTTTGCGTAGAGCTGATTCCCTTTGCTGTACAGCAACTGTAAAGCAACTGTGTGTCTGCTGTCCCTTCAGTCAGGCTCCACTCTTTGTGACCCTATGGACCATAGCCTGCCAGGCTCTTCAGTCCGTGGAATTTTCCGGGCTAGAATACCAGAGTGGATTGCCGTTTCTTACTTCAGGGGAAGCAACTATACTCCAATAAAACTTATTTGTTTAAAATGATTAGAAGGAGGATTCAAATCCAGCCAGTCTGGTACCAGAGGCTGTACCCCAAAACGGTTCTGTGCTGCCATACACAAGAAGATGGCCACAGAGTCATTTTATAGTAAAATATATCTTGTAAATTATTAAATATCCATAAGAAGGAATATCATGTGGTAGTTAAATTCATCACAAAGAGTATTTTTTGACACAGGAAAAGGATGTTTCATTAAGTAGTAACTGCAGGATATGAGATGATTTTAAATCTTAATTATTTGAAAATATACAGAAAGAAGTAGAACCAATGCTAAAGTATGATGCACATTGAAATTATTTTCTTCTTTTCAATATTTATTTTATAAGTGTTTCATAATTGGAATACATTACTTTAGAAATCAGAAAATTTTTTTCAAAGAAAGAAATAAAAAGAAAAATTTTTTAATTATGAAAAGGCAAAAAAAAATTGGTATCAACATCAAACATAACACTAAAAATACCCACCAAACTTCCTCCATGTAAGAAATGTAATACTTATATCCTCCTAAATATATCTTCTTGATAAGTAGCAAGGTGTCTATGACATTTATCAGAATAGCTTTTCTTTTGGAAATGACTTTCATAATTTAATATCTTAATGTTTTAAATCCATAATAAGTATATTAAAAATTTTTGTATATACATATACAGAGAGCAGTGCTAATCTGTATACTGAGATCTTCACATATTACATATTGAAACTCAGAGTTAAATCATCAGAATGCTAAATAATCTCATAATAATTTCATCTCTTAGCAGACCTTGAAAATTTTAAAAATAAAACAAACAAAAAAACCCCAGCAGTGTCCTTTACAAGACTGTATTGACCTCAACCAGAGGAAATGAAGCTTTTCATTATACCTGAGATAAGAGGATAGTGTTAATAATAAAATTGTGTCTATGTGTGATCAAGGGGTTGATTTCAAACCATAGATGTATTCTAATTTGGTTATGATTAGGTGGTACTTTCCACTCATACTACATTCTTTTGTCTTTACATGATTGAGTATTCTCTCTCAGAAATTACATCAAAGGCTTGGTGATGTTATTCTTAAGGCTTAATGTGAATGGTTTGGCAGGTTAGCTATTAAACTTCATTGAGGATACAGGCACTAACAATATTCTAAGAGCCTCTTGATAAAAATGAAAGAGGAGAGTGAAAAAGTTGGCTTAAAACTCAATATTCAGAAAACTAAGATCATGGCATCTGGTCCCATCATTTCATGGCAAACAGATGGGGAAACGGTGACAGATTTTATTTTTGGGGCTCCAAAATCACTGCGGTTAGTGACTGTAGCCACAAAATTAAAAGATGCTTACTCCTTAGAAGAAGAGTTGTGACCAACCAAGACAGCATATTAAAAAGCAGAGACATTACTTTGCCAACAAAGGTCTGTCTGGTCAAGGCTATGGTTTTTCCAATAGTCATGTATGGATGTGAGAGTTGGACTATAAAGAAAGCTGAGCGCAGAAAAATTGATGCTTTTGAACTGTGGTGTTGGAGAAGACTCTTGAGAGTTCCTTGGACAGCTAGGAGATCCAACCAGTCTATCCTAAAGGAAGTCAGTCCTGAATATTCATTGGAAAGACTGATGCTGAAGCTGAAACTCCCACACTTTGGCTACCTGATGTGAAGAGCTGACTCATTTGAAAAGACCCTGATGCTGGGAAAGATTGAAGGTGGAAGGAGAAGAGGGGTGACAGAGGATGAGATGGTTGGATGGCATCACCGACTCGATAGACATGGGTTTGGGTAGACTCCAGGAGCTGGTGATGGACAGGGAGGCCTGGCGTGCTGCGGTTCATGGGGTCGCAAAGAGTCCGGCACGACTGAGCGACTGAACTGAACTGAACTGAGTGGCAATGAGTGAAAGAATTATTTGGGGCAAAGAGACTACCATGCCTGTAGGAATCCTTCATAAAGATTTGCTCATTTAATCACTCAGTACATTTTAGAGATAGGCCTTCTTATCGACACTAATTTGGTAATAAGCAAATAAGCCTTGTGACTTGTAAGTAACTTGCTCAAGGTTGCACAGCCTGTGAAGACTCAGCAGGCATGCCAGCCCAGTTTTGTACGTCCCAAACTCCAAACTCTTTCCACTGTGTTTCACTTCCTTTACAGGTGTCCATTATGTAAGGAACATGGGTTTGTTTATGAGATATTCAGTCTTGATCCATGAACCCCAGTACACCCATTTTTGTATTCTCTATCAATTTGTATTGTAATCAGTCAAACAAAAGATGGGTTGGATTAGCATCAGAATTCAACACAGATTTGAGTCCATTGAGTCCATTTAGCTTAGGCATCTGGATTGTATAAAACTTTGGAATTTGGGAGTTTTTCTATGGTTATGTGAGTGTAGACACACCTCTTCCTTTTTAACAATATTAATGAGTGCTTACTGTGTGGGAGGCATTGATTTTAGTGATACAGTGATGAGCAAGATAAATGTGGCTCCTAATTCGTGAAAAACTTAGTTCTGAAAAGAAAAAGGTCAATATTTAACAATTCAACCTATATGAAGATTGTGATGAATATTTTGGTAGAGTGGGAGGGAAAAAAAGAAGCTTCAGTGTACATACACACACACTTCCACACAGGCAGAGTGCTCATTCACAGGATAGTGGATTTTCTGGAAATACTGTTGTACTCACCTTTGACCTTTGAGGTCAGATTTAGTGGACCAGACCTAAAATACAGCTGGCCATCTTAGAAATTTGCATTTTTAGGTATTCCCCCTGAATTGCCTTGAAATTTTATCGATTCTACATAACTGAAAGGTCTAAGGAACACTGGTGACTGTGTGAAGGGATGTGAACATTTGTTGAGCTAATTTTTTAGCCTGTATGCCAGAAGACTTTGCTAACCTCCTTCATGAAACAGGTATGCTTTTGTTTGAAAGTCCTGGCTGAATCTGTTTTATTCTGTTTTCTAGAGAAGCCGTTTGAAGCAGATCCTAAACATGCATTGTAGAGAAATACCCCTGACGGTTTGGGTGCTTATGTTTATAAGCACCTCAGGTGAGTAATTATAATCAATCACAAGCTTGCTTCACTGTTGTTCCAGAGGGAATATCAACGTTTTACTCATTTATGTGGAGGTGGTTACTAAAGATGTTGAACTTATTAAAAATTGTGATTTAAAATTTTACTTTAGAAAATTACCAACCCTTTGGTATCCCTGGCATAGAAAATGAGAGATTCATAGGAATGGAATCAGGTAAAAACTCATGTGAGGTTACTGATAAAGGGAAGATTCAACCCTGAGAGTTTATACAGAGAGCAGGAAGCGAAAACTTTTATTCTGAAATACGTTTGTCTGAGATTAAAATTGGCTTCATGTTATTTGAAACCAAAGAAATCACAACCATCCTTGTCACTGATTTTTACAAAGTTTTTCACATGTGATTTCCATCCCAAAGGGAGGTTATATCATGGCTCCCTGGGGTTTCCCTGGTGGCTCAACAGTAAAGAATCTGCCTGCCAAGCAGAAGACCTGGGTTTGATCCCTGGGTGAGGAAGATCCCCTGGAGGAGGGAATGGCTGCCCACTCCAGAATTCTTGCCTGGGAAATCCCATGGACACTGGAGTCTGACGGGCTACATTTCATACGGTCACAAAGAGGCAGACACGGCTGAAGCTACTTAGCAAGCACACATATGTAGGTTATATCTCTTAAACTGGAAAATATGTCAAGCTTTTACTGACCTACCATCCTTTGAGGTGTCAGTTAAAATTAACACCCTCATTCACACATGTATCACACCTTCTAAGTTGAAGTCTTGAGCTGTAAGTTAAAGATTTCATAACAACCACCAGAAGCAAGATTGATGTTCATTAAATGCTATGCTTTGAGGTCGTTTTGACAGCCATGTTTTCAAAGAATGCTTCTGCCATTGGAGCCACTTCCTATCTACCTTGTGGTTAACAACACTGAATTAAAACCAGACAGTTGCTTTGAAAAATAAACCCTGGCTATAGAGAAAGCACATACTTTGTATCTGCCCCCCCCC